>CM060121.1:1367475-1429975 GCA_030522415.1 Channallabes apus
GTTGTTCATTAGCATTGCAAAAGACCAAGTTGGAAAATAAATACATAATCTACTGCTAGATATTGTTAGCATGCTAGTAATTAGCGTAGCTTTATGTTTTTATCTCGAAACCAGCTTCTCAGCGACCTCTTGTGGTCAAATCTAGTGTAAAATCATAAACTGAATTTTAAGTTTTCAGCATGTAGCCAGGTCTCAGAAAGGAGGCGTGGCCTAAAGTTTATACGCGGAGCCTATTTTTTTTAAAGCAATTCATAAGATATTGCATCATCATTAACATGGCGAGCAAAAACTTAGCATTCAAATATTAGTCGATTACATTTTGAACAGTTAATTAATAATAAATTTACATGCACCAATAACTTTCTTCTGCGTCACTCTGTAGAGTAAAATCCTGTAGAAACATGCTAATACTAGAGGCTGAGCTAATTAGCATGACTGGACAAGCTAGTCAAATCAATCAGGGTTAACACACAGACTCACACAGCAATTTAAAAACACGTCCCCTTCTAGTCCTCGCACACTTTCCATCTGTCGTTCTGCAATAAATAACAGCCGTGACATGTTAGCGCAGCGAGACAAAGAGCCGCGCTTAGCGCAGACGCTCATTAAGCAGCAGGAAGGCAGAGATGCAGTGACAGATGGACAGATTGAGATATAAATACACTTTTACTTTACACTCGGCGCTAATCCACATCAAATAATGACACATAGATACAATTACAAATACCATGGAGATGTTTAGAACCTTATCGTCTTTACACACTGGTTTGTCCGTGGGTGGCGGTGACAAACTTTTTGTTTCTATCCTGGATTTCTTTTATATAAACGACTCCAAACTATTTTCTTGCTTTATTAACGGAATGTAAAGGTTGTACAGGAATAAACCAGAGTGTGTTGAGCATCAACAGCAGGGTGGAGTGATGGAGATGATACCACTTAAAAGCTGATCATTTTCCTCTAACAGCATGTTCCTGACTTTTTGAACAACATCAAAGCGTGGCTTTTTATCAATTAATGGCTGTAGCATGTAAAAATCGTCACGTATTAATCCTCTCGTTTTTGTTCCATTTTTAAGATAATAGGAGAAAAACCCTACAGTTTTGTGTTATTTACTGTATTGCAAATGACAGGCTGTAAAATACAGTAACTGATGTCTGAAAATCTTTGGAAAAGTTATAGCTTTACTTTTGACTGTATATATAAATAAATATAAAAACTTACAACCTGTCACAGATTCGCCCATGACAGGCAAATGCGCTGTAATTTTTCGCTCCTCACTCGCTTTAGCGAAATTTCGTTTCTGAGCTTGTCAAGCATTGTGTCCATCACATCAACCGCAATGCGAGGGGGTGGGGTCACCGAATATGACACAGCTATTGGCAGCTATCTCAGCTGAAGGCCTTGGACTCGCTGTTCCCGCGAAAAAGTGTCAGGTCAGGGAGGTTCAGGAGAAATCAGACATAAGGGGTTGAAATGGTGCAAGGCATGCTGTGAGTGTCTCGGTGTGTTTGCGTTCTCTTTCAGGTTTCCACGTTGAGAAATGGTCTTCGAAAGCTGGACCGCTGGTTGAGGGTCAGCCACTAATGAACTGTGATCAGCTGGAGATTAGAGATCCAGAGCCACCGTTAAGATGTTAAGACTGTTACGCCTCCAGTGCTGGTCTGCCACGACCAGACAGCAACAGTCATGTCAGCTCTTTCGATTATAATGACTGTGTCATTGGGCTTTTTGGCCTAAAATGTGCCTTGCTGCCGGCGAACCTGTGAATACTGCCTCCGCTTCATGCCCCCATTATGTGCCTGCCACTAAAGCAGCTCACCAGCTTCGTGCTGTCCTGCCGGCTGGACACTGCTCCTGACCCCGACATCGTCACTAACGCCTTCCCCATTTCACCTTTAATTTGATTAATAAAAACACTCCTTTCTTGTGAAGCCGTCACCTCGTGCCCGTGTGCCGGTGCTGCCCCGGGGTCAAGCTCTTATACTGTCTCTTTACACAAAACTCATTTAGTACTGATTGCGAACGATTACTATAGAAACGATAACATGTCAGACTGAGTGCATAAAAATAAACGTTTGCTAATCTGTTTCAGAGAATTAATCAACACCTCCTCACCAATCAGAACGCAGATTGTGGTATAAGTGAGTCTGAATGAAGGAACGAGGCAGGAATCAGGAGACTGATGAAGGTTATACTGTATCTGTTTCTCCTCCAGAGTACAGCGTGACTAAAATCATAAATAAACCTTCCTCGATCGGGACGCCCGTGTCCGCTGCGTAACCTCGTAAAGCTGTCAGGAAGAACGTCTGGTTTGGAGAGAACGAGGGAAGCGAGCGGAACTAATCCAGCCTTTACGTTTCAATCTCCCTGCACGCCGATTCTCCTTCAGCACTCTCTGATCTTCCTGTGCTGTGTTCCTCATAATACGGATAAATCTGCCTCCGCACGTCGGTTTCAGCCGTTTATAAATTAAACCGGGCCACAGAGAGAGTTCTGAGACGAGATGGACTTGTGTTGATCCAACAAGTTTGCTGCTTTAATTTTGGAATTGAAGCGAATCTGAAACAGCTAGTAGAAGTGCGAAAGGCAGTTTAACTATAAAACACACACACACACACTCACACACACACACACACACAACTCAAATATCATTTGTTCAAGTATTTTCAAGTTATATTCAACAGAACCACTGTTAACGATTATTAGAAGTATTATTATCATACTATAATAAAATATAGCTCCACCTTCTAAGTCAAGGCCACGCCTCCTTCTGAGATCAACTCCTGAAGCTGGAGTGTGTTAGAACGCTCAGTTAGAATAGAGTGTTCAGCCACGCCCCTTTTCCTATAAAAGGACATTATATTGTTACTTATCCTGTTTTATCCTATACTGCTTTTTAATTCTGAACGCTTTGAATATTGAATAACCACACAGATGTGAGCAGCGGACGATCCACTGATAATAAACAGATAAAAAAATAAAAAAAGGTCTGGAACGTATTTAACATGTCAACGCTTATTAACAATTAAAGAGTTTATATATCTTAAGGACAGAAGAGCTGCATATTCAGGTACTTTGCGATTTCTCAGTAACATGGCGAGAGTAAGAGGCTGTTTTTCGCTTATACCTAAATAGCTCCACAACACTGGTCATGATTACACACAGCTACGTTCTACAACACTAAGTCTAACTGTAAATGGATAAAAGGTACAAAGTAAGAATAAAAGAAGTGTATTCATTGTACTTATTGTAAAATTCCTGTGGTGTAAAAGGAATAAAACACCTTCGGGGTAAGCTGTTAGGGGGAAATAATCAACTTTGTTGTCACACAATGACAACTAAAAAAAAAAAAGACAAAAAAAAATTGTTAGGTTTTTAAATGCATACCGTTTCTACTGTACATAGTCAAAGCTTTAATTAAAATTCCAGCAAGTCAGTGATGAAGACCAGCGTCATCTTAAGTCCTTCAATGACCAAAAAACTGTCTGTAATTAGAGACACAAACAAAAACCAGAACCACAGAGAGAGAGAGAGAGAGAGAGATAGAGAGAGAGAGAGCAGTTCTCAGTGGAAGCTCCGGCTCTCATCTCCAACATAATCGAGCTGAAAACCAGCCCGCATGGAAAGAGAAAGTTCTGGCTTTTTTTCATCTCCTTGCTCTCTTCTTCACCCTCACTCTTCCCCCTCTTTGCCTCGGTCCTAATCTCTCACTCTGCTGCAGATGAAAGCTACGGGCTGGACAAGTCCTGGTTCATGAATATTTATGAGCATGGCTCTTGTTTACGCTTGCACCTTTGAAGACGTCCCTCCTGGGACCTCACCCCACCTTCACCTTCACCTCCTTGTCATTCTCTTATCCTTTCATCTACATGACAGCTAACATGAAAACACATTTTTACCGTTTATGCGCTTACTTCTTTTCTTTCAAATCCGGAGAATGAGACACATCCAGGAAGTTGATGTATATGTCACTTAGGCAGATTTCGCACTTCTATTGTGTTGTGTAACATTTGCTACGGGCTAGCCAGTGAGTGCTGATGAGCTTCATGCTAAAGTGTGGGTGTTACAGATGCAGAATCCTTTTTTAAAGATAAAACCGCTTCGTTACTTTACATGGAGGATAATTTAGCTTATTCAGGAAATAAGTAAACAGTTAGTTACAGTAAAGTAAAATTTTAAAAGAATACCAAAAAATATTACATTATATTCATTCATAATAGCACAAATATGTGTTTTGTCAGATCTGAGTCACTTTAGTACAGTAGGTGGTCCTATGGAGTACATGTTGGATATTCGGTTACGGGCCGACTGGAATTCAGGCGACCTTTTCTTTGCCTATGCACATGCGAAGCGGCATGATGTCACCAGTCAGCATCAGTGGTAAGAGGATTTTATAGCAGTGCTAGCAACAGCTGCTATAAAACAGCTAAATCATGGTGGCTTTATTCCTTCTTCTGGACCTCAACAAATACAGCCGACTAACTGGTTGCCGTCCTCCAGAGCAAAACCTCAAGCAGATGTTTTTGCTAAAATTGCAGCAGTAATTGCATTGAAATGAATGAGTGGTTGCATGAACTTGTGATGTGTTGAGAGGCCATGAGCAAAGACCTACAGATATGCGCATGTGTGTCATTCAGAGGACAGACATGTCCACATTAGAGTCAGATAAAAGTCAGTTGTAATTATATAAATGTAATCTGCAAATCTGATCAAAAAACATAATAATTAAGCAATGTGGCTTGTAATGGGAACGTAGAGTCCAGTCACACCCAGATACAATTCGCATAACACATTTCTCTTATAATAATAATAATAATAATAATAATAATAATAATAATAATAAAACACAACCAGTTATTCTGTTGAATTCTGGCTTCTGATTAATAAAGTTTCTGTAATAACAGCAGTAACTCCGCTTCACTACATCACTTTATGTTTGATTATTTTCTTGCTACGGCATGACGCACAGGGTTTTAACTTTCTACACCACTTCCTCTGATGAGCTGGTGTTAACACCGGGAACAGCATGTCACTGCAGAAAGGTGCTGCAGCAGAAGATCCTGGAGTTTTCCCCAGGAATGTGAAGACGAATTCCAGAATTATGGAAGTAAAATCTCACATCATTTCCAGCCAATGCGGGAGAACATCTACAAAGACGTCCTTCAGGAACAACATCGCAAACAAATACTGTATGGCTGACAGTTTCCAGGGTCTTCAGAACATCTACTGTAGGACATCATATAGGACATTTTCATCTCAGAATCAGAATCTGCACTTTGTGCTACAGTACATCTTCTTGAATTATGTATTGTCTTTTTCCCTTCCTTATTTCCACATTCTTTCAGCAATGTGTTATTCCTTCCTTCCATCCTTCATTATCTGTCTTTTTTCTTTGTAAGGATTCCCCCTTTTCTTTCTTTCTGTTTCCTATATTTTCTGTTTTTTTTTCTTTTTGCTTCTTTAGTTATCTGTCTTTTTTCTTTTTGCTTCATTTTTAATATTAACATTTTGCCATTTTGTTTTTTACCTCTACTTTGTTTGTCATCTTTCTTTCTTTCCTTAAAGATCCTCAACTTAAAATCTGATTGGTTCAGAGGTATAAAGAGTACAAAAAAACTAAGCACCCATATCACACAACTTTCAGTTTTGGATATGAGCATGCAAAGAGCAAGTGTGTGTGTGTGTGTGTGTGTGTGTGTGTGTGTGTGTGTGTGTGTGTGTGTGTGTGTGTGAGTGTGCGCACGTGTGTGTCAGTCACTCTTTACCAGGACTCAGAATGTGTAGGTGTGTAATTTCATGTCTAATCTGGGATGTCAGTGCATTAAACACGACTGAGGCACCTGAAGGGCAGAGAGAGAGAGAGAGAGAGAGAGAGAGAGAGAGAGAGAGCTGTGCTAATGTTATAATAAAGGAATAATCACATCAGGGTCATCTATGACACGGGAGTGTAGAGAGCGTGAGAGCTGTTTTAATGGAATCTGTCACAGAGAAGTGTGTGTGTGTGTGTGTGTGTGTGTGTGTGTGTGTGTGTGTGTGTGTGTGTGTGTGTGTGTGAGAGAGAGAGAGAGAGAGAGCGAGAGCATATAAAAAAGACAAAGAGTACATGAAAGTGTGTGTGTGTGTGTGTGTGTGTGTGTGTGTGTGTGTGTGCACACACTAAAAAAAGTAAAGTGAGGTGAGCTGTGAAGAATTAATACTTGCGTTAGAATGCATAATTAACTTATGAAGCCTAGAGGGAGGACAGAAGGGGAAAAAGTGTGTGTGTGTGTGTGTGAGAGAGAGAGGAAAATTGGTAATGTTCATAGTCAGCAAATTGCTTTCTATCTCATTTGCATATTGCTGCATTTCACCTGCTTTGTTAGTCCCGCCCACTATTCATTACTAACAGTTGCTCCGCCTCCTGTCTCTAGAAATTGCTAACTTTTGTTACTCCTGTCAATGTGAACGCAAAAGTAAGTCTGTCGTCTTGGACACATGATCACGCTTCAGGTAAAAGAAATAAACAAACAACACCAATTAATAGAACGATTAACGAGCTAATGTGTAAAGAATAGACAAAAGTTTTTGCATTTCTGAACATTTTCATCAAACTTGTCATACAGCAACGATGTGTTTAGAAACAGAGAAACTCCCAGATCCCAAGGAGACTCCAGACTCCAGACCCCAGACTCCAGACTCCAGACTGCAATCAACAACCACGCAGTTCTTCTGAAGACACCTTGTGTGTGGAGTCTGATGCAATGTGGTCCAGATTCTGTTACTAGCACATAATTAATGAGGAATTCATGAAGTCATTCATCTGAGAGAGTGTTCTTTACACACACACACACACACACACACATGATGATGCATTGTGCTACAGTAGAATGAGATGATCTGCATTAGCACACGACTCGCTGAATATTCATTGGGATGAGATTTATCGATCAGAGCATCCGTTACGTCTTAATTAACTGGCATATCTCACACAATAAATACATTCCACATCTCCGCTTTTAATGTCACGTCACTAATTAGACTCCGTTTATTTTCAGAAGGTCCGGAAAGGGATTATGGGTAATCGAAATGGAGTGCAAGGGAGACAGTGTGTATGTGTGTAAATGATTTAATAAAGCTGGGCCCTGTTTTGCAGGTGTGTACACTTTGTCTCTCTAATGTGTGTGTGTGTCTGTGTGTGTGTGTGTGTGTGTGTGTGTGTGTGTGTGTGTGTGTGTGTGTGTGTGTGTGTGTGTGTGTGTTCTCTGTGTCCTGCCATAACAACAGAAGGTGTTCACCCGCTGCTGGAGGGAATAAGCACAGCTCTAATTAAAAAGGCTCTTTGATCACTCTCTCGTGCCTTTTTATATTCCTCCTCCTCCTCAATTAGAGTTGTCGGAGTTTTTTTGCCCCATAATCCCAGCTGCATGCAGGGCGAGAGACATAGACAAACAGAACTGCAAGTCAGAGAGAGAGAGAAATCATAATTATATATCTTGTCATTGGGTTTCATGAAAAATACAAGAAGAACCACGAAACCAGGAGCTAAACACACACACACACACACACACACACACACACACACACACACACACACACACACACACACACACACACACACACACACACACACACAGCTAGAGACAGGGAGAGAGAAATGAGACCAAAGAAAAACTTTGTACTCAGAGTACCAGCGTACTGTCAGGTTCTGATCCCCCAGGAGATGTTGATTAATTCTCTATAATGTCTGTTTGCAGCTGCAGTATTAAACAGAACTTGTTTTATGAACATTTATTGTAACTCTAGATGGATCAAACTATGTCCAACAGTGACGAAATACAAATATCCTGCAGTGGTGTAGGAGAAATAAAAGACATCAGGATGTACTCCTGTAGTTAAATAATCAATTTAGGGATGGTGAGAGTAACTGTGGTCTCTCCATCACACCCCTCTGTCACTACACACGTTTATTTTTCACACCCAGTGTGTTTAATTAGCTGTGCCACGTCGAGTAGATGAGCTGAACCCAATGCTCAAAACTCCTTAACATATAATGAATTATCTGACATTATGATGTTAGATAATTACACCCACATGCACAGACACACACACACACACACACACACACAAATACCCGACTCGTCAAACTGTCACACCCCCTCACTGGGACACGCGGCGTGCTAAATGGATTCATCCTGAAATTATACAGTAGGGTGAGTCTCACAGTCGCGTGGACACCGAGACCTAATTACACACAGAAGACCGAAGATCTCACACTCAGACTTAGCAGATTAGCATGTGGCTTAATGATTAGCCATGTGTGGTTAATCAATGTGCACCATATGTGTGGTCATTTACATTTTACTGCTATCCTTCCTTCTTTATTACTTTATATGCACTATACAGTATTGTAGGCAAATCCACAGACAGCTACACCACGGATTCCTGGACAAGCAGATCGACGGCCAACCGTACGTGTGGTCGCTACGCAACAACGCCGTAGAGGAAGTCAGGGGAGATGTGTGACACCTGGTCGCATGTTTATATACAGTAGTCCCCCTATGTGTTGCATGTGGCGTGCATGCAGACATTAGGTTCACACCCGGTGTAAGAGCCGATCTATGGCACTCCAGTACAGGGGGAAAAGGTATTGAAAAGAAAAGGAGAAATGTCAAATGAAAAGAAGTGTTAAAACAAAAATAAAAACAAAGAGAAAAAAGAAAAGCCAAAGAAAAGAGAAGTGTCGAAACAAAAGGAAAAAATTTGTTATTTAAATATGTTTATTAATTTATTCATTCATTCATTTTCTATACCGCTTAATCCTGTGTTCAGAGTCGCGGGGGACCTGGAGCCTATCCCAGGAGACTTCGGGCACTAGGCGGGGTACACCCTGGACAAGGTGCCAATCCATCGCAGGGCACACACACATACACACACCCAATCACACACTACGGGCAATTTAGGAACGCCAATTAGCCTAACCTGCATATCTTTGGACTGTGGGAGGAAACCGGAGTACCCGGAGGAAACCCACCAAGCACGGGGAGAACATGCAAACTCCTTGCACACAGAGACGGGAATCGAGCCTGGCCGGGGAATCGAACCCAGACCCTGGAGGTGCAAGGCGACAGTGCTAACCACTACACCACCGCGCCGCCTTTTATTAATTTATTAATTATATATTCTTTTATTGAGACATGATCTATTTGCATGAGGCAGCTCCACTTCTTGAACAGGACTGTACCGATAGTGTGCCACTCCCGTGGTCTGTTACCACCATTGTTGGGGGACGTTACTTTTTAAATTAACTAATTACATTACAAAATTACTGTCATTATAAAGTAATCAGTTACATTACAGCGTTACTTTCTGATAAAAGTAACTAGTTACAGTACGTAACTCCTTTGTGATTCCTCATGCATGTCGTTTGAGTCGAGACCTTTATAATCATTACTATAGCGACGTTTGGCCCATAATCTGTTAACTGTTTCCGCGTGTCGGTCCTTGCAGACCTTCCAGAACTCCGCGGAACATTGTGTGGTGAGATAGGGTTATAACAGCAGGAATAACACAGGGGGGGGGGGGGGGGTATCGGGGGCGGGGCTTGTAGGACGACTTTCACACACACACAAATGGAATGACTGCTGTCTGGCTCACGGATTATAAAAATTGTCTGAATAACGTATTACATTTTTGAAAATATAACTAAATAACTGAGTATTTAAATGGCGGAACAAACGCCTTAGATTACTCATTACATCAAAACAGTAATCCAAGTACTCTAACGCGTTACTTTGTAATGTGTTACACCCAACACTGGTTACCCCACTGCTTCCCCCATGTATTGTGACTCATACTGTACATAACACACTGCACACCCCAGCGCTTTAACATCATGTGCCGCACACACATATAACTACTACTGTATCTTCTGTTTTGATGCTAACTGCTACGTTTTCTTTTCCCTAACTTTTAGAGAAACTTTAACATACTAGTAACATCTTCTCTTCCTGGTGAAAATGTTTCATGCTTTCTTTATTATAAAGAGATAACTTCACACCACATGAAAAACTTCATACGCTGGCTACATAGACATGCTAGCATGGTATCAACCATGGAGTAATATTTTCCCTTTCAGGTGAAGTAAATCAATCTCTCTCTCTCACACACATACAGTATACACACACACACACACACACACACACACACACACACACACATAAATAAATCTATTATAATTTTGAGCAGCTGCTCAAGGCCAAGTTTTGGTGAAATGCGGGACGGCGTCTCTGCCCGCGTGATGATTCGGGCCGCTGAATCGCCTCCTAACAGGATTATCTGTCTGCATTTGTTAAGCCTCGTGAGTGTGTGTGTGATACCCTGGACTGCACTCCATATAATGATAGTGTGTGTGTGTGTGTGTGTGTGTCTAATAGCACTTTAGCCTGAATTATTATGGCACATGAGCCACAATTTTCACGCCCGAACACCACATGCAATATTTTCTTGAGGCTCAGGACAATGTTTGCGTCATGGGCAGATTAGCCTCCATGCTAATGCCATCTTCCTAGTTAAATTCCACTAATCTGACAGGATTTCTGACAGGAATTAAGTCATATACATTATTGGAGACAAGATTTAGCAATACTGCAAATATTAGCTAAAACATGCTAACCTGACCAGATTTCTGGCAGGTTAGCACACAGCTTGATAAATAATGCTAACCTTTAGCTGATATCAGGGATTTTAAAATGATAATTACAATTAATTGTAATCTCCTGAGATTAATATAAATGAGTTAACTGATATATGTATGAGTTTATGATGTATATACTGTAGCTGACAGGATTTTTGAAGGAATATTTAAATAGTGTTCAGATAATCCTCTATGCTAAGAGAAATAAAATGTGCTAACCAGACAAAGCATCTGACAGACTTTTAAGCTATGTATAAAATTGGTCAAAATCTGCTAGTTTGATAGTTAAAATACACAAACATATCAAAATTCATGACAGGATGTTTAAGTCATTACTATAATTTTTTTGTGTGTAATTTGTGTGTAAACTGATGGTAAACAACTAGCGCGTGTGTATTATGTGTAATTTATCGTGATAATGCTAGTTAGCCACCTAATATATAGACTAAGTTACAGCTAAACTGCACTAATCTAAAAGGATTACTGACAGGCATATTAACCTATCAGGATTTATGACGGGATGTTTAAGTTAGATTTACAAACTACGTTTGTTATCTATCTAACTAATGCTAAACAGCTAGCTAATATGTGCTAGCCTTGGAGAACTTCTGAGAGCTTTTTAAAATCATATTTATATATTCAACCTAGCATAAACATGCTAGTTAGCCAGATAAAACACACTGTTCTTTTGACAGAAATTGTGTGTAATATTAAAAGTTTGTAATCATATATGCCAATGCTAGCTATACAACTAAGAATACTATTATATAAAATAGTTTTTTTTATATATATATATTTTAAATATAAGAGCAAAAACAGTGTCTGTTTAGAGAGAGAGAGAGAGAGAGAGAGAGAGAGAGAAAAGGACAGATGGTGACAGACAAATGGACAGAGAATGACAGACAAAGACTTACAGACAGAGATGAAAGAGACAAAAAGATAGAAAGAAAAAACCGACAGAGAGATGACGGAAGAGTGACAAAGATCTATCTGTCTATTTTTGCTCTTCATTAAATTCTTCTTACTCTGATGGGGGGAACAGAACACACTTGACACAGTGGTGTGTGTGTGTGTGTGTGTGTGTGTGTGTGTGTGTGTGTGTGTAAAACAGTGCTTTAGCCTGCATTATTATCGAACATGAGCTACATTTCTCACGCCAGGTCACTCACACACCACATACAACATTTTATTAAAACTCAGGATAATGTTCGAGCCTCTGAGTCATAGGCAAATTATACTTCACACTAATCTCACTAGCTAATCTGTGCTAATCTGACAGGATTTCTAAAAGGAATTGTAAATTATATCCATAATAATTTAAACTCTTTCTTGCTAATGCTGTTGTTTATGACAGCCCATAGCAAAGAAACCCCAAGAGGAGATCTCATGTTAATCTCTTCTTTGTCTCATAGACAGAAATGAGCCGCCTTTGAGACTTGAATGAGATTTAGGCATTTTCTGCATCTCAAATGTGGCTCATTACCTTTAAATCTCAGAGATAATTTATATTTGTCATTTCTTTGTTGTTGCTCTTGTTTGCACATTTGCACATGCACTTTATGTTGTCTGTAAAACCTATAGTCTTTACCTAGCTAGTTAGTTTTTGTAAATTTATATTCAAATTTGTCAAGAAAACGGCTAAAATCTCATTAAAGATGGCTCATTTCTGCATATGTGAGTCATATTACCTTTAAATCTCAGAGATAGTTTATATCTCTGAGATTTAAAGATTTTTTCAATATTCTCAAATGTGTCTCAAATATCGCTCATATCCTCTAAATCACAGAGATAGTTCATATTTGTCATTTGTGCGACTCACATATTTTTTGTTTCCCCAAAGCAGTGTTTCCCACACATAAAGTATACAGTAATTGTAAACTGTGCATTTGGGTTTCCTGATATGTTCTGATATGATACTTTAAACATTTTTTGCTTAGTCATGTGTGTATAGTTAGTTAAAATGAAATAAAATTGAGTTCTTTATATTGAAGAATATATTCTGCTGAAAGAACTTTACTCTATATTGCACAATCCTGACTCATATACGGTATATTTATTAAAACATAATGCAAAGAATGGCTCAAAATGCTTTGGGGTTTAAGGGCTAGGGTTCTCTGACAAACAGTGCCATCTACACTAAAGAGTGTTTAATACTTTTTTTTTATACTTCATCTTACTCTTCACATACTGTACAGGCAGAGGAAAGTAATGAATTACATTTACTCGCGTTACTGTAATTGAGTAGATTTGTTGTGTACTTCTACATTTTAAAGTAGTTTTTAAAATCTGTAATTTTACTTTACTTACTGTAAGTATGTTTTGTTTAAAGTATTGTACTTCACTACATTTTAAATCATATTTGAATTGAGTAAAAATATATTAATGAAAATGAAAAATAATACAAATAATACAATGGGGAAGGAAAAAAATTGCACCCCGGAAACCACTGCACTGCTTGATTGAAGGGCGTGGAGAACAAACGCGCTAAATTCTCAAGAACGATGGAGACGGACAAAACAGATGTCAGTGATACAGACACAGCTGAAAGTGAAATGCCAACAAATTCTTATGAAGCAAACCCCTGGCCATATTTAAGCGACCACTTTGATTTCAAGCACAACAAAGGGAACAGATTTATCATGCAAGTGTGTTCCATCCCCCATCCCACCCCCGCTGTTAAAAATAAATAAAAGTAACTCTGTAACTTTTACTCTGAGTAAATTTTTAATGAGCTACTTTTTTACTTTTACTTGAGTAGATTTTTATATGGGAAACTTTACTTGTACTTCAGTAAAAGTTCACTAAAGTAACAGTATTTTAAAAAAATTTTTCCCACCTCTGCATACGGGTAGATGGAGGGGAGGGTTAGTAGGTTGGATCTCTAAAATGAAGATATGTACAGTAGGTTGGTAACAACTAAAGTCAATTGCAAAATTGCTTTGCAATGGATAAATGTTTTATTTCGAAATATAGCTTGTTTATTTAAAAAAAATCCAACCATATTATTATACAGTACACCCAGGTGTCCCTAGTTAATCAACATGGCTGAATTTATTGAAATTAAACTGGCAAACGACAAGCTTGGAGGATCAACTGGATGATCAGTTTTTGAAAACTAGTAGTTTTATTATAGAGTGTTGAGTGTTAAACTGTAGTTACCAGAACATGTAACTTTAGAGACATCGGTTAATTATATTCTATAAATAAAGACCAATATGTTTGTTTGTGGAAAGGTTATCTTGGTAATTATATACATTTTACTTTAACTGGGTTCTTTTCAGAAGCATGCCACCTCAGGAGACCAAGAATCTCAACAATGAAACTGCAGGAGAATGTTCCGGAGTCTCCATCAGCACCACATCATCAGTCAGGTAAACACCAGCCCATGAGCTCAAGCCCACCTCTCAACCTTCAGATAGTTGGGAACGGATATATCATATATATGGGAATGGATATATAAATCATACTTTGAGTTAAACAGTGTGACACTTAATATCTTTGTCAGGTTGGGTGACATTTTGTATCATTTAGTGTCTTGATTTGCCAGATTTTGTTATATTGTGTGAATTGTAAAATTATTACACTGTATGCTGTTTATTGAGAATTCTTTATATGTTCAATTTGTTTTTTATGCATCTCATTTATATCTGGCTTTAATCTCTATGGTCTTGTATATGGCTCATTTGCTTCTCCTTCAAATGTAGTTCTGTTTCTCATGTACATCTCAGATTTCTCAAATGTTTCTCAAAAGTATGTCTCACTTTGTGTCTCAGTTATGTCCCTTTGTTTCTCCTAAGTGGGGTTTAGGAGAAATAGAAATGACAAAGTCAAGCTTGTAATGAGACAGCTCAATTCAGACTCATGAGACAAGAAAAAGCTCATTCTGAGCAACAAAATTTTGCTATGGGTGGATTTGTAGGTAACATTAATATGTGTGTGTGCTAATATTCCACGAGAGATAAAACAGGCTAACCTGACAGAATTTCTTTAGACACAGTTTGAAGCACACAGCCTTATAGATAATGCTAAACAGTTAGCTAATGCAAGCTAAACAGGCAGGATTTTTAAATGACTGTTTTAAATGACGACTGTAATCTTCCGCACTAATGACTATGAGTTAGCTGATATATGCTAAGCTGACAGGATTTCTGAGAGGACATTTAAGGTATATTCATACATTTCTTCATTTTCTCGTTAGAGAGCTAATCTGCTAAAAAATTAATGTGTGAAACTGAACGGCAGCCAATCACAAGCGTCTGTTGTCAGCGTGGGAGGGGCTTTGATCGTCCTCAGCGTCTGGATAGAACCTGAAATAAAGGATGTTTTGTGCCTGATGATTCTGATGAGAGATTTCACATGCCGTGATGCAAAAGACGGATTTTCTGATCGTGTTATAAATACCAAATTCACCACACTGTCGTTGTTGTTGATTTAAAAAAAAATTTTCCCTTCTTCTTTTTCTATCACTTGATCCTAATCAGGCATGATGTCATGAACCCCCAGTCTGATATTTACTGCTTCTGCTGCTTCACTCTCGGCTTTTTAACATTTTAAAACATCTGACTCTTGTCGTCTCTGAGAGGAAGGAGGCGTTTCCCCCCGCAGTGTTTCGTGCCCCACTTTAGATGGTGATGAATATAGATGAATGGCTTCAGAGTCGAAGGATTGAAAGAGTACAGCGCGTGTTTATTTAGGGTACAGAGCCGCACACACACTCTTGACAGAACACGTGGGCCCCACATGGAACCCGAGTTAGCCGTGACGTTGAGGTGATTAGCTTACAGAGTGAGACGCCACCATGTGTTACCTGAGAATGATCTCAGACAGGCTGTAAAGCTGCGTTGAGACGATGACAATTGTTAAAAGCACTATACAAATAAATTTAATTGAATTGCTAAAAAGTTAATAAAATATTTTAGGCTAATTTATGTCACGGAAACACCAGGCTCCACCCTCAATCTCAGTTCACAATCACCCGAGTTCTAATCACATGCACACCTGATTCCCATCAACAGCACACCTCAAATACACCGCACTTCCCTCACTCCGCGTCTGACTTCATCTATGGACAACAGACTCCGTCACGTACCTCGTGAACGCTACCCCGTGTATCACCGCATCGCTCCTCGTCTCATCTCCTGTTCCGTGAGTCCTCCATGTACCCATTGCGTACCCATTATCTGCTGTTGGTCTCCACGCGTCCACAAGCTCCATCATCACTTCAGATAAGACTATCCGGTTTACTCATTCAGTGTTTTCATATTCCTCTCATTGTTAATAAACCGCCCGTTCGGGTTCTTGCACGATCTTTTGTCTGTTGAGTCTGTATATTCCATAACAATTTACAACAACCTAATATGATTAATTAACATCTATCGAATATACTTCATAAATATTCCCAGTTTAGCATGTTAATGATAGTTAGCCAGCCAATACACACACTGACCTGACAGGATTTTTTTAAGTAATGCTCCTAAATGTTCATTATCTGTCTGTCCGTCTGTCCATCTGTATATCTGTCTATTTACCTTTATTATTATCTCTCTTTATTACTCTTTTTCAGGAAACACTGATGGAGGAAAGAGATCACTGCTGTCCCAATGGTGTGTGTGTGTGTGTGTGTGTGTGTGTGAAATTGATTCTGGTTGTTAAACTTTAGCTTTAAAGGCAAGCATGAATAAATGAAGATCCGCTCTCCTCTATCAGTTTTTAATTAGATACACTGTGTTCGTTCTTGTTCCTCTGTTCATCAGTATCACGGTGGCCTTTTGGAGGAGTTAAAAAAAACAGATGACAGAGAAACGAGGAAGTGGTGGAGAGAAAGAGACCAAGAACTATTTAATACCCAGCCAGAGTCAGTTGCCGTGTTCACAAATTAGCGCTAAAGGCGTGTGCACAATAAGAGCGCCATTAGCCTCACAGTTTGTTTCATTCGCTGTAGCCGTGTGGCTGAATCTTGTCTTACATCACATGCACTTCTCACTGATTGCTAAACACATGTCAAGTGGTTTTAAGAGAGCTAAAAATGCCAAAGCTATTAAATGAGACAAGTTATTAAACGATCAATTAGTGTAAAGAAATGAAAGTATTTCTGAAGGACATGAAATGTTTAATTAATGACTCGAGTTTGTGCTTTAAACATTTCCACTGCTGTTAAATAATAAAATCTTATTTTCTACCTTAACTTTTACATACACATCTTTTATTTTATCGATTTTTTTTCTTATTATCTTTTACATACTGTACACATACACGTGTTTGAATGCTGTTAACGTCACTGATTTTATTTCACATAATTGCTTATTGTTCTTTTTTTATGTCATTACAGGGGAAAAAATAATAAAAAATTGTTCAGTCTGTGTGTGTGTGTGTGTGTGTGTGTGTGTGTGTGTGTGTGTGTGTTTACAGTATATGAGTATATATGTTTGGTTCCACCAGTATTCTCCAATAACTTTAAATGCTGTAAAGTACTTTTTTATGCATAATTTTTTAGAACTGTTATAAGTTGCTTAATGCATTTTATTAAGTACTTATTATTATACCTTAAAATATTAATAGGCTTATTGTTGTTGTTGGTCTTTCGGCTGCTCCCGGCAAGGGGTCGCCACAGCAGAATATCCAGTCCGCACAACAACTTGGGACAGGTTTTACGCCGGATGCCCTTCCTGACGCAACCCTCTCATTTTATCCGGACTTGGGACCGGCACTGCATCCAGTGGCTGGGGGGTTTGCACACTGGCTGGGAATCGAACCCGGGCCTTCCGCATGGCAGGCGAAACACCTACCACTGAGCCACCAGTGCTCCCATTATTGAATATATATATTACACTGAATATTAACCATTATACTGTACATGTTACGTGTATTGGTGATTATAACAGTTGTACACGTCACCTGAAAACATTTTAATGCCTTTACATTTAACTCTATAATAAGATAAATACTATAAATATGATTATTGTGGCTATTTGTTCCTGCTGATCTTTAGACTGTCTTTATATATTTTTCTTTTTATTTAAATGTCACTTTTGCTTTCCGAATGTTAAGGCCTAACAGGAACATTAAATCAGCATAGTTGTGATCAGAGGTGATCAGTATGTACATTACTGTAATTGAGTAGATTTGTTGTGTACTTCTACATTTTAAAGTAGTTTTTAAAACCTGTAATTTTACTTTTACTTAAGTATGTATTGTTTAAAGTATTGTACTTCACTACATTTTAAATCATATTCACTAATGAGGACAAAATAAATGAATGAAAATGAAAAATAATACAAATAATACACCAGGGAAGGAAAAAAATTGCACCCCGGAAACCACTGCATTGATTGATTGATGGAGAACAAA
Source organism: Channallabes apus (assembly GCA_030522415.1). Taxonomy (NCBI): domain Eukaryota; kingdom Metazoa; phylum Chordata; class Actinopteri; order Siluriformes; family Clariidae; genus Channallabes; species Channallabes apus. The sequence goes on from CM060121.1 coordinate 1,385,495, forward strand.
CGCGCTAAATTCTCAAGAACGATGGAGACGGACAGAACGGATGCCGGTGATACAGACACAGCTGTATTTAAGCGACCACTTTGACTTCAAGCACAACAAAGGGAACAGATTTATTATGGAAGTGTGTTTCATCCCCCCCCCCCCCCCGCGCCCCGCTGTTACAAAAAATAAATAAAAGTAACTCGGTAACTTTCACTCTCAGTACATTTTTAATGAGGTACTTTTTACTTTTACTTGAGTAGATTTTTATACGGTTAACTTTAATTTTACTTCAGTAAAAGTTCACTAAAGTAACAGGACTTTTACTTGAGTACAAAATTTTATTCCTCTTTCCACCTCTGGTTGTGATATCTTCAGTAGTCGGAAGATCCTTATGTACAGTAACTACAACCGCATTACAGCCGTGCTGACATTCAGTACAACAGCATGACCTCAAGTGGGATTTTTCTAAAATAAATTGTATCTTTTATAGGGAATATTCCTGTTACTAAGAGACTAAGTGTTAATGTTTAAAATATTTATCTCAGTTTATGAAATTCTGGTGATAGGAGCTAGTTAAACTGTAATAGGTTGTATTTTGGGGGAAAATCTCTTTGTTTAAGGTAATGAAGCATAATTATGACAAACTTGACTTAAATGTTTTGTTTTGTATTGTTTACAGAATTCTACAACTGACTGAAGAAATTATTATAATAGTGTGACCCAGGGATCAGTAAACTATAAGGTGTACTGAAGTACAGAAATGTTAGATAAAGGAATAAATGCAATGTCAATAACAAAAATTAATTCCATCAGTTGCTTAATTAAATATATCTCAGTGAAAGTGTAACATGTCAGTAACTCACAGACGACGTAAAAGTGATTTGATTGATTTCCATATATTTGGGATTTGCATTTAAAAGAAACAAATGATTTTCATGGCACTTACCGCACACTTTGTCCTGCACAGAGCCACAAATAAACAAAAGCCAAGGCCATAGTGAAAAGCGACGGCACACTGAGCGATGCTCTAATCAAAGCTCTGCCATATGAAGTATCGATCTCTATTAAAAGCCGAGGTGAGGGGAAATGACAGGGGGCCGAGTGGTGTGTAATGGGAGAGCTCAGAGAGCATTCATTTGTCCTCCTTTTTCACTTTATCTCTCTCTAATTCTATCTTGTTTTCATTCATTCATTGATTCCCTCTCTCTCTTTGTCTCTTCCTCGTTCTTTTACTCATTCATTGATTCATTCACTTATTCTCTGTATATCTCATATTCATTCATTCATTCATATTCTTATTCACTCCATCTGTTCTTGTCGTCATTGTCACTCTAGTTCATTAATTTGTTCATTCTGCCACACCCCCCCCCCCCTTCTCACTCTCTCTCTCTCTCTGTTTCAGTGCTGAGCCTCTTCAGGGCGATGGGTCAGTAATGGGTTTTGCTGTAATGGCCGCTGGGCAGGTCAGAGGGATTCCTGTAATCTCCATATCTGCTGCCGTTTAGCTCTCCTCTTACTGGTAATCTCACAATCCCATCTACAGCCAGTGCTTTAGGACACAGCGGGATGACAGCTAGTGATAATGACCCCCCCCCCCCCACCTCCCACACACACACACACACACACACACACCCTTTTGTTTGGTTGCCAATAAAACATTACCTATTTCAGCCTTCACTGCACCTTTATAAGTGCCACATTAATCTTTAATAAAGGAATGATGGAGGTTTTATATACGGCCCATCTCAAAACAAAACAAAAAGCCAGGGATAATGGCTTTAATGACTTGGCGAGAAATAAAATGTGAAATCTGCTTGATCTCGATCTGAGTTTGGAATCTCATTGTGTTCTGCCCCATGACAATGAAAATTATTATTATTATTATTATTATTATTATTATTATTTATTTATTTATTTATTTATTTTCACACTTGTTCCTGAGGTCCTATGACTTTCCTCTCAGTGTCTAAAACCATCATGTGAAGGTGAGAGAGAATATAACCAGCTTCCTCTCCTAATGCTCTCTGGACTCTGGGGCTCATTAGGAAGCCTAAATTATCTTTAATTAGTCTCTAATTACAGCCAGGCAAAAGTCCACCCTCCACAGGTGCTGAGACTGAACAGGCTCATTAATATCACACGCAGAGCTCAGTGCGAGAGAGGAGATCAAAGAGAAGCTAAATGAAGTTAGCTTAGCATCATGACGAGGGATAATTGGGAAGAGGATAAAGACAAATCTAGGAATATTTCACTGAGGCTTCAGCGGGAAGCAAAGCGGCGGGAAATGGAGAGCAAGCGGAAGGCAGGAGTATCGAGGTGAATGTAATTAAAGCGACAGGTGCTTTCATGTGTGTGTGTGTGTGTGTGTGTGTGTGTGTGTGTGTATGTTACATATTTTTACTATTCAGTTTTATTTTTATTTGTATAGCGCTTTTAACAATTGACATTGTCTCAAAACAGCTTTACACAATCAAAAGAATTATTTAAGTTTGTATGGAATGTGACTGTGTATGAATCAAAATGTTCAGATATTCCCTGGCGAGCAAGCCCGAGGGCGACAGTGGCAAGGAAAAACTCCCTGAGATGGTAATAGGAAGAAACCTTGAGAGGAACCAGACTCGACAGGGAACCCATCCTCATCTGGGTGAAACAGATAGCAGGAAATGATCTGCATTTATACAGTGTTAAGTGTTAGGTTCAGCTATAATAGTTGATGTTAATTGATGTTATAATACTTGATGTAAAATGGAGTCCAGTAGTTATTGGAGACTCAGATAGACTTGTAGAAAGTTCCAGTCCTGAACTATCGAATTGTCAAGTCCTCAGAGAAACAGCTGACAACACCAGTTGAGGCCAGAACCATCTTCTAAGTATAGAGAATCATCCCCAGACACCAGACGCATCCTAAAGAGACACACGGGGCATCCATGCGATGAGACCTCCAACCAGAAACGGGGCACCAGGATGGATCAGACAGGTCCGGAGGGCAGAGGGAGTCTGGATCACTGGCAGCTCAGGAACCACATGTGTAGCTCGACAGAGAGAGAGAGAGAAAGAGTGAAAGGGGGAGACAGGGGGAGAGAGGAAAGAGAAAGAGGGGGAGGAAGAGAAGAGGAGGAGAGATTCCAATTAGGTATGGTCACAGTCACAATGTCTAATGTGAATGTATATTTACTGTAGAATGCAAGCAGGGACTCCGGCAGGACTAACTATGACAGCATAACTAAAAGGGAGAGCCAGAAGGAAACACAAACATGAGGGCTCCCTGAGATGTAAAGCAAACAATCACCTCACCGTCAACAAACCTGAGTGATCAAATGAGACTGAGGAAGACAGCATCTAAACATACCAGTTCACCATAATACTCTACGTCCATGAGTCCCCCAGATCTGCTCCTTTACCTTATGGCAAATCTATTTATAAAATGCTTGGCTAAATAAATAGATTTTTAGCCTAGACTTAAACACTGAGACTGTGTCTGAGTCCCGAACACTATTTGGAAGACTATTCCATAATTTTGGGGCTTTGTAAGAAAAAGCTCTGCCCCCAGCTGTAGTTTTCATAATACGCGGTACTGATAAGCAGCCTGCATCCTTTGACCGAAGTAGGCGTGGCGGATCGTAAGACACTAGCAGTTCGCTCAGATACTGCGGCGCGAGACCATTTAATGCCTTATATGTCAAGAGTAGTATTTTAAAATCAATGCGAAATTTCACAGGGAGCCAATGCAGTGAAGATAGGATAGGGGTGATGTGCTCATATCTTCTGGTTCTAGTGAGGACTCTCGCTGCTGCATTCTGGACTAGCTGAAGCTTGTTTATGCACCTAACTGAACAACCAGACAGTAAGGGATTACAATAGTCCAACCTAGAAGTGATAAAAGCATGAACTAGTTTTTCTGCATCATTTAGCGACAATATATTTCTTATTTTGGCGATATTTCTAAGGTGAAAGAATGCTATCCTGGTGATATTATCTACATGAGCTTCAAATGAAAGGCTGGAATCTATAATCACGCCGAGGTCTTTTACTGTTGCACTTGACGGAACAGAAAGGCCATCTAAAGTTACGGTGTGATCTAAGATTTTACTTCTAGCTGTATGCGGTCCTATGACTAGAACTTCTGTCTTATCCGGATTAAGCAGAAGGAAGTTAATTAGCATCCAATTTCTTATGTCCTGCACACATTGCTCAACTTTAGTAAGATGGTTTTTCTCATCAGGTTTTGTTGAGACGTATAGCTGTGTGTCGTCAGCATAACAATGAAAACTAATACCATGCTTACGGATTATGTTGCCCAGAGGAAGCATGTAAAGGGATAAAAGCAGTGGGCCTAAAACTGAACCCTGCGGAACGCCAAACTCCACTAGAGAACATGCAGAATAATCACCATTTAAGTCTACATACTGATAACGATCGGTCAAATAGGATCTGAGCCAGGAGAGGGTTGTACCCTTAATTCCTACTAAATTTTCTAATCTGTGAAGAAGAATAGCATGATCAATGGTGTCAAACGCTGCACTGAGGTCGAGTAATACAAGCATAGTTACACAACCCTGATCAGAGGCCAATAGGAGGTCATTTACTACTTTAACGAGTGCTGTTTCTGTGCTGTGATGAGGCCTAAATCCTGACTGATACAGTTCATGTATGCCATTTCTATGTAGATATGAGCATAGCTGCTCCGCTACTATCTTTTCCAGAATCTTAGAGATAAAGGGGAGGTTTGATATTGGCCTGTAATTGGACAGCTGACAGGGGTCGAGGTCAGGTTTCTTAATTATTGGTTTAATAACTGCTAATTTAAAAGATTTTGGAACATAACTAATGCTGAGTGAGGAATTAATTATTCTCAACATCGGTTCTGTTATTACTGGTACTATCTGTTTAAGAAAATGTGTCGGTATAGGATCTAATATACAGGTTGATGAATTTGCAGAAGAGATGAGTGAAATTAGTTCATTCTCTTCAAGAGGAGTAAAGTATTCTAGGTTTGAATCTGACATGGCTAGGTTAACATCAGTATCAATTACATTGTTTGGTTTCAAAGCCTCAATTTTATGCCTGATATTTACAATTTTATTATTAAAAAAGTTCATGAAGTCCTCACTATTGCATGATGTTGTTGTGGAGATTTCTGTAGTGGTCTTATTTCTGGTTAATTTGGCTACGGTATTAAATAAAAATCTAGGATTATTTTTATTTTCTTCTATAAGAGTGGAGAGATACGTTGATCTAGCTACACTAAGAGCTTTCCTATAGTTCAGGATGCTCTCTTTCCATGCTATTTGAAATACCAACAATTTAGTTTGACGCCATTTACGCTCTAATTTCCGAGCGGTCTGTTTTAAAGTGCGCGTGTGATCGTTATACCAGGGAGCGAGTTTCTTATCTCTAATAATTTTTCTTTTAGCTGGAGCTACATTATCTAAGGTACAACGAAGTGTCGACTCTAAATATTCAGCCGCCTGATCAAGTTCTGTGGGGTCAGACGGTGGCCTAATCGAAGTTGGTAACTCTGGGAGATTACTGATAAAACTCTGTGTGGTAGTTGATTTGAATGTACGTTACATTCACTATACACTTTGTTGTATTCTATTTTGTTTTATTGTAACAAAAGACAGTAAATAATTCATTCATTCATCTTCTATACCGCTTTATCCTGTATTTAGGGTTGCGGGGACCTGGAGCCTATCCCAGGAGACTCGGGGCACGAGGCAGGGTACACCCTGGACCCTGGCCAATCCATCGCAGAGCACACACACACACACACTCATTCACACACTATGGCCAATTTGGGAACGCCAATTAGCCTAATCTGCATATCTTTGGACTGTGGGAGGAAACCGGAGTACCCGGAGGAAACCCACCAAGCACGGGGAGAACATGCAAACTCCATGCACACAGAGACGGGAATCGATCCTGGACCCTGGAGGTGCAAGGCGACAGTGCTAACCACTACACCACCGCGCCGCCACAGTAAATTATTAATATTTTTTATTCTTTCCTATTAGCATTTATGCCTCCTCACTTCCTTTTTTCATTCCAAGTTCACAAACAGTCATTGTAAGCATTTCACTGCATGTCATACTGTGTATGATTGTGTATGTGACAAATAAAAATGTTAATTTATTGACTTTGGGTTTTGCTGTTGTGGTTTTCAGACAATCAAGTTGCAAGAATACAAGCCTGCAGTAGCGTGATGGAATATAATAAACAGATTATTTTTTAGAAACAGATTGTTATTTATACCCTGGGGTTCCTAAGCAGTTGACCCCAAACATCTACATTTAATTATTAATAAATTATGAATTAATATGAAGATTAAACCTGATCTTATCAATTCGAATGACCTGCAGTGCTGAATTTATTATTAAATACCATCTCTTCATAGTATTATCTGAATTATATGTATTATAATACAGTATATTATTTATCTCCGTAATGTAAGGGACAACATTAAATGTAATAACATAAATAAGTGTCATTTTCTTAATGAATAAAAACCACAATCATTGGTAAATTGCTTTGGTGTGAGAACAATTAAAAACTGTAGGAAAAGAATCAACTTCAAGGTCGTACCAGTGACTCTGCTTCATGTTTATGTTGATGATTTTTCTATAACAGTAAACCCCTGAAGTGTTTATTCCTTATATTTTTAGTGTGTGTGTGGGGCGAATAACAAGACATATACTGTAATTCTTTGATGTTGAATTCGTTTGATGCTGTGCGTGTGTGTGTGGGAGATGGACAGTTTTGTGCAGGTGTTTGTCATTGTGATGAGGGAGTTACCGCTGTGTGTTAACTCGCTGCAGGATTCCTCTAATCTCTCTGTTCCTACTGAGAACGAGTCTCTGACTGTTTTCTTCTCAACCAATTAGGTGCGACTTAAGTGTCTTCACAGGTAACATCACATTAAACCCACTTTAATTTGAGCACTATCTTCTTCCTTGGCCACGTTACATTACGTTTAGAGCAGCTGGAGGTCAGGTGGGATGCAAACCTGGACACACTGACACCCCGGTTATCTCGCAGTCAAGTTGTTTGTAAATGTACATGTACACCAAACTGAGCTAATTTTTTTCTCCAGGTGTACACACACACGTTAGAAACGATACCAAAGAGAGCTCGTTTGCACTTAACGCCTTTTATAGTCTCTGGCTAAGAATCTTCTGGAATGCTGCAGCGGGCCTATAGGCCTCATGTGTGATGTCATTACAGACAACATTTATGGTATTGATTATAGAAGCCTGGTTGTGTGATTGGCTGGTGCATGCTGTCCACCTCCAGGCTGAGATGAATTCCTCTCTGGGATTGAGGAATGACAAATATGAAGAGAGGAATTCCGTCCTTATCCGCTGGTGAGCAGCAAACCATTCCTGTACACTCCTGGTGCAGTGGAAACTGACATTGTTCCAGACATCTACGTAACACTGCAGGTCCTACCTGGCAGGAATAAGGTGTCTGTATGAGCAGTGGTGACCAAAAGTATTAAGACAGCATACTGCATGTATTATAGTTCTCCCTGTGAAGTAAACAGGTGATGTAACCAGTGGTGAGGATATAAATTTTTTAAATAACTAATTACATTACAAAATTACTGTCTTTAAAAAGTAATCAGTTACATTACAGCTTTACTTTCTGATAAAAGTAACTAGTTCGAGTACTTTTCTGTTGCAGAAAATGAGAACTCCTTTGTGATTCCTCATGCATGTTGTTTTAGTCAAGACCTTCATAATTATTCTACCATCATCACTCAGACAAGTGGCCCATAATCTGTTAACTACTAATACCCCTATCTCACCTACTAATACCCCTATCTCTCCTACTAATACCCCTATCTCACCTACTGACACCCCTATCTCACCTACTGACACCCCTATCTCACCTACTAATACCCCTATCTCACCTACTGACACCCCTATCTCACCTACTAATACCCCTATCTGTCCTACTAACACCCCTATCACACCTACTAACACCCCTATCTCACCTACTAATACGCCTATGTCACCTACTGATAACCCTATCTCACCTACTGACACCCCTATCTCACCTACTAATACCCCTATCTCACCTACTAATACCCCTATCTCTCCTACTAACACCCCTATCACACCTACTAACACCCCTATCACACCTACTAACACCCCTATCTCACCTACTAATACCCCTATCTCACCTACTAATACCCCTATCTCACCTACTAACACCCCTATCTCACCTACTAACACCCCTATCACACCTACTAACACCCCTATCTCACCTACTAATACCCCTATCTCTCCTACTAACACCCCTATCACACCTACTAACACCCCTATCACACCTACTAATACCCCTATCTCTCCTACTAATACCCCTATCTCTCCTACTAACACCCCTATCACACCTACTAACACCCCTATCTCACCTACTAACACCCCTATCACACCTACTAATACCCCTATCTCACCTACTAACACCCCTATCTCACCTACTAACACCCCTATCACACCTACTAACACCCCTATCTCTCCTGCTAATACCCCTATCTCTCCTACTAATACCCCTATCTCTCACCTACTAATACCCCTATCTCACCTACTGACACCCCTATCTCTCCTACTAACACCCCTATCTCACCTACTAATACCCCTATCTCACCTACTAACACCCCTATCTCACCTACTAATACCCCTATCTCACCTACTAATACCCCTATCTCTCCTACTAACACCCCTATCTCACCTACTAACACCCCTATCTCACCTACTAATACCCCTATCTCACCTACTAATACCCCTATCTCTCCTACTAACACCCCTATCTCACCTACTAATACCCCTATCTCTCCTACTAACACCCCTATCACACCTACTAACACCCCTATCTCACCTACTAACACCCCTATCACACCTACTAATACCCCTATCTCACCTACTAATACCCCTATCTCACCTACTAATACCCCTATCTCACCTACTGACACCCCTATCTCACCTACTCATACCCCTATCTCTCCTACTAACACCCCTATCACACCTACTAACACCCCTATCTCTCCTGCTAATACCCCTATCTCTCCTACTAATACCCCTATCTCTCACCTACTAATACCCCTATCTCACCTACTGACACCCCTATCTCTCCTACTAACACCCCTATCTCACCTACTAATACCCCTATCTCACCTACTAACACCCCTATCTCGCCTACTAATACCCCTATCTCACCTACTAATACCCCTATCTCACCTACTAACACCCCTATCTCACCTACTAATACCCCTATCTCACCTACTAATACCCCTATCTCTCCTACTAACACCCCTATCTCACATACTAACACCCCTATCTCACCTACTAATACCCCTATCACACCTACTAACACCCCTATCACACCTACTAACACCCCTATCTCACCTACTAACACCCCTATCACACCTACTAACACCCCTATCTCACCTACTAACACCCCTATCACACCTACTAATACCCCTATCTCACCTACTAATACCCCTATCTCACCTACTAATACCCCTATCTCTCCTACTAACACCCCTATCTCACATACTAACACCCCTATCTCACCTACTAATACCCCTATCACACCTACTAACACCCCTATCACACCTACTAACACCCCTATCTCACCTACTAACACCCCTATCACACCTACTAACACCCCTATCTCACCTACTAACACCCCTATCACACCTACTAATACCCCTATCTCACCTACTAATACCCCTATCTCACCTACTAACACCCCATCACACCTACTAAAACCCCTATCTCACCTACTAACACCCCTATCACACCTACTAATACCCCTATCTCACCTACTAACACCCCTATCACATCTACTAATACCCCTATCTCACCTACTAACACCCCTATCTCACCTACTAACACCCCTATCACACCTACTAATACCCCTATCACACCTACTAATACCCCTATCACACCTACTAACACCCCTATCTCTCCTGCTAATACCCCTATCTCTCCTACTAATACCCCTATCTCTCACCTACTAATACCCCTATCTCACCTACTGACACCCCTATCTCTCCTACTAACACCCCTATCTCACCTACTAATACCCCTATCTCACCTACTAACACCCCTATCTCACCTACTAATACCCCTATCTCACCTACTAATACCCCTATCTCTCCTACTAACACCCCTATCTCACCTGCTAACACGCCTATCTCACCTTCTAATACCCCTATCTCACCTACTAATACCCCTATCTCTCCTACTAACACCCCTATCTCACCTACTAATACCCCTATCTCTCCTACTAACACCCCTATCACACCTACTAACACCCCTATCTCACCTACTAACACCCCTATCACACCTACTAATACCCCTATCTCACCTACTAATACCCCTATCTCACCTACTGACACCCCTATCTCACCTACTCATACCCCTATCTCTCCTACTAACACCCCTATCACACCTACTAACACCCCTATCTCTCCTGCTAATACCCCTATCTCTCCTACTAATACCCCTATCTCTCACCTACTAATACCCCTATCTCACCTACTGACACCCCTATCTCTCCTACTAACACCCCTCCCCTATCTCACCTACCAATACCCCTATCTCACCTACTAACACCCCTATCTCACCTACTAATACCCCTATCTCACCTACTAATAGCCCTATCTCTCCTACTAACACCCCTATCACACCTACTAATACCCCTATCTCACCTACTAATACCCCTATCTCACCTACTAATACCCCTATCTCACCTACTGACACCCCTATCTCACCTACTCATACCCCTATCTCTCCTACTAACACCCCTATCACACCTACTAACACCCCTATCTCACCTACTGACACCCCTATCTCTCCTACTAATACCCCTATCTCTCACCTACTAACACCCCTATCACACCTACTAATACCCCTATCTCACCTACTAAAACCCCTATCACACCTACTAATACCCCTATCTCACCTACTAATACCCCTATCTCACCTACTAATACCCCTATCTCACCTACTGACACCCCTATCTCACCTACTCATACCCCTATCTCTCCTACTAACACCCCTATCACACCTACTAATACCTCTATCTCACCTACTAACACCCCTATCTCACCTACTAACACCTCTATCTCACCTACTAACACCCCTATCTCACCTACTAACACCCCTATCACACCTACTAACACCCCTATCTCTCCTGCTAATACCCCTATCTCTCCTACTAATACCCCTATCTCTCACCTACTAATACCCCTATCTCACCTACTAATACCCCTATCTCACCTACTAACACCCCTATCACACCTACTAACACCCCTATCTCACCTACTAACACCCCTATCACACCTACTAATACCCCTATCTCACCTACTAATACCCCTATCTCACCTACTGACACCCCTATCTCTCCTACTAACACCCCTCCCCTATCTCACCTACTAATACCCCTATCTCACCTACTAATACCCCTATCTCTCCTACTAACACCCCTATCACACCTACTAACACCCCTATCTCACCTACTAACACCCCTATCACACCTACTAATACCCCTATCTCACCTACTGACACCCCTATCTCACCTACTAACACCCCTATCACACCTACTAATACCCCTATCTCACCTTCTAATACCCCTATCTCACCTACTAACACCCCTATCTCACCTACTAATACCCCTATCTCACCTACTAATACCCCTATCTCTCCTACTAACACCCCTATCTCACATACTAACACCCCTATCTCACCTACTAATACCCCTATCACACCTACTAACACCCCTATCACACCTACTAACACCCCTATCTCACCTACTAACACCCCTATCACACCTACTAACACCCCTATCTCACCTACTAACACCCCTATCACACCTACTAATACCCCTATCTCACCTACTAATACCCCTATCTCACCTACTAATACCCCTATCTCTCCTACTAACACCCCTATCTCACATACTAACACCCCTATCTCACCTACTAATACCCCTATCACACCTACTAACACCCCTATCACACCTACTAACACCCCTATCTCACCTACTAACACCTCTATCACACCTACTAACACCCCTATCTCACCTACTAACACCCCTATCACACCTACTAATACCCCTATCTCACCTACTAATACCCCTATCTCACCTACTAACACCCCATCACACCTACTAAAACCCCTATCTCACCTACTAACACCCCTATCACACCTACTAATACCCCTATCTCACCTACTAACACCCCTATCACAACTACTAATACCCCTATCTCACCTACTAACACCCCTATCTCACCTACTAACACCCCTATCACACCTACTAATACCCCTATCACACCTACTAATACCCCTATCACACCTACTAACACCCCTATCTCTCCTGCTAATACCCCTATCTCTCCTACTAATACCCCTATCTCTCACCTACTAATACCCCTATCTCACCTACTGACACCCCTATCTCTCCTACTAACACCCCTATCTCACCTACTAATACCCCTATCTCACCTACTAACACCCCTATCTCACCTACTAATACCCCTATCTCACCTACTAATACCCCTATCTCTCCTACTAACACCCCTATCTCACCTACTAACACCCCTATCTCACCTTCTAATACCCCTATCTCACCTACTAATACCCCTATCTCTCCTACTAACACCCCTATCTCACCTACTAATACCCCTATCTCTCCTACTAACACCCCTATCACACCTACTAACACCCCTATCTCACCTACTAACACCCCTATCACACCTACTAATACCCCTATCTCACCTACTAATACCCCTATCTCACCTACTGACACCCCTATCTCACCTACTCATACCCCTATCTCTCCTACTAACACCCCTATCACACCTACTAACACCCCTATCTCTCCTGCTAATACCCCTATCTCTCCTACTAATACCCCTATCTCTCACCTACTAATACCCCTATCTCACCTACTGACACCCCTATCTCTCCTACTAACACCCCTCCCCTATCTCACCTACTAATACCCCTATCTCACCTACTAACACCCCTATCTCACCTACTAATACCCCTATCTCACCTACTAATAGCCCTATCTCTCCTACTAACACCCCTATCACACCTACTAATACCCCTATCTCACCTACTAATACCCCTATCTCACCTACTAATACCCCTATCTCACCTACTGACACCCCTATCTCACCTACTCATACCCCTATCTCTCCTACTAACACCCCTATCACACCTACTAACACCCCTATCTCACCTACTGACACCCCTATCTCTCCTACTAATACCCCTATCTCTCACCTACTAACACCCCTATCACACCTACTAATACCCCTATCTCACCTACTAAAACCCCTATCACACCTACTAATACCCCTATCTCACCTACTAATACCCCTATCTCACCTACTAATACCCCTATCTCACCTACTGACACCCCTATCTCACCTACTCATACCCCTATCTCTCCTACTAACACCCCTATCACACCTACTAATACCTCTATCTCACCTACTAACACCCCTATCTCACCTACTAACACCTCTATCTCACCTACTAACACCCCTATCTCACCTACTAACACCCCTATCACACCTACTAACACCCCTATCTCTCCTGCTAATACCCCTATCTCTCCTACTAATACCCCTATCTCTCACCTACTAATACCCCTATCTCACCTACTAATACCCCTATCTCACCTACTAACACCCCTATCACACCTACTAACACCCCTATCTCACCTACTAACACCCCTATCACACCTACTAATACCCCTATCTCACCTACTAATACCCCTATCTCACCTACTGACACCCCTATCTCTCCTACTAACACCCCTCCCCTATCTCACCTACTAATACCCCTATCTCACCTACTAATACCCCTATCTCTCCTACTAACACCCCTATCACACCTACTAACACCCCTATCTCACCTACTAACACCCCTATCACACCTACTAATACCCCTATCTCACCTACTGACACCCCTATCTCACCTACTAACACCCCTATCACACCTACTAATACCCCTATCTCACCTACTAATACCCCTATCTCACCTACTGACACCCCTATCTCTCCTACTAACACCCCTCCCCTATCTCACCTACTAATACCCCTATCTCACCTACTAATACCCCTATCTCTCCTACTAACACCCCTATCACACCTACTAACACCCCTATCTCACCTACTAACACCCCTATCACACCTACTAATACCCCTATCTCACCTACTAATACCCCTATCTCACCTACTAATACCCCTATCTCACCTACTGACACCCCTATCTCACCTACTCATACCCCTATCTCTCCTACTAACACCCCTATCACACCTACTAACACCCCTATCTCACCTACTGACACCCCTATCTCTCCTACTAATACCCCTATCTCTCACCTACTAACACCCCTATCACACCTACTAATACCCCTATCTCACCTACTAAAACCCCTATCACACCTACTAATACCCCTATCTCACCTACTAATACCCCTATCTCACCTACTAATACCCCTATCTCACCTACTGACACCCCTATCTCACCTACTCATACCCCTATCTCTCCTACTAACACCCCTATCACACCTACTAATACCTCTATCTCACCTACTAACACCCCTATCTCACCTACTAACACCTCTATCTCACCTACTAACACCCCTATCTCACCTACTAACACCCCTATCACACCTACTAACACCCCTATCTCTCCTGCTAATACCCCTATCTCTCCTACTAATACCCCTATCTCTCACCTACTAATACCCCTATCTCACCTACTAATACCCCTATCTCACCTACTAACACCCCTATCACACCTACTAACACCCCTATCTCACCTACTAATACCCCTATCACACCTACTAACACCCCTATCTCTCCTGCTAATACCCCTATCTCTCCTACTAATACCCCTATCTCTCACCTACTAATACCCCTATCTCACCTACTGACACCCCTATCTCTCCTACTAACACCCCTATCTCACCTACTAATACCCCTATCTCACCTACTAACACCCCTATCTCACCTACTAATACCCCTATCTCACCTACTAATACCCCTATCTCTCCTACTAACACCCCTATCTCACCTACTAACACCCCTATCTCACCTACTAACACCCCTATCACACCTACTAATACCTCTATCTCACCTACTAACACCCCTATCTCACCTACTAACACCCCTATCACACCTACTAATACCCCTATCTCTCCTACTAACACCCCTATCACACCTACTAATACCCCTATCTCACCTACTAATACCCCTATCTCACCTACTAATACCCCTATCTCACCTACTGACACCCCTATCACACCTACTAATACCCCTATCTCACCTACTAACACCCCTATCACACCTACTAATACCCCTATCTCACCTACTAACACCCCTATCACACCTACTAATACCCCTATCTCACCTACTAATACCCCTATCTCACCTACTAACACCCCTATCACACCTACTAATACCCCTATCTCACCTACTGATACCCCTATCTCACCTACTGATACCCCTATCTCACCTACATGGTTTTGCGCGATGGTCGTAAGTTCGGTTCATCATGATTCACCGCCAGTTTTGATGCTGTGATTAGGTTTCCATCTTTCCGACCGCCGGTCCTCACATAGTCAAACCACACAGGTGAAATAGGGGTATAACAGCAGGAATAACAGAGGGGGGCAGGTTATAGGGGGCGGGGTTTATAGGACGACTTTCACACACACACTAAACGAATGACTGCTGTCTTGCTCACGAATTACATAAATTGTCTAAATAACGGATTTTACATTTTTGAAAAAGTAACTAAATAACTGAGTACTTGAAAGGCGGATCTAACGCGCTAGATTACTTGTTACATCAAATAAAGTAATCTGAGTACTCTAACACTGGATGTAACTAATCAGTTCTCTCCTATCTGGCTGAAAAGTTGTGCTCATTAGGATCAGGTGGTTTAGTTAATGGATGGAGCAAATTTGTGTCAGGACTTTTACTTTCTGTAGCCAGGGTGTCCACCTCTGCGGATGTCGTTCTGACTCCATGCACAGCAGGTTTTGAAGAATAAAAGACTACACTAAATACTGGTTACTATAGAGCAATTTCATGGCATAAAATAACTAATTAGTGTGTGTGCGGTCAACTCCTGCTGCTCCTAATGCTGCTCCAATGTTTCGGCACCCCTTACAGTAGGCATGGCGTGTGCGCCGTTGCTGCAGTCTGACGCGGGGTTTCAGTAGCTGTGAGCTCGACCTGACCTACACGTTTTTGCAGTAAATGACGCTGCCAACTGTTACATTCAGCGAGGACACTTTCTGCTTTTGTATTCGGTGAGGTACACCTGTGACCCACCCTTAGTATGACATAAAAGTTGACAACCACCTGTGACACGCTCATATATAAATTTCATATACTGTACAGTATATTTAATATACATACTGTATATAGTGGTGGAAAAATTGCATAGTGGTTAGCAGTGTTGCCTTGCACCTCAAGGATCCATCTGGTTCATGGAGTTTGCATGTTCTCCTCATGCTTGGCGGGTTTCCTCCTACTGTCCAAAGTCATGCAGATTTGACTAATTACAGTTCCCAAATTGCCTGTAATTTGTCAGAGTATGTGTGTGTATGTAGCGTGTGATGGATTGGCACCCCATGCAGGGTGTACCACGCCTCGTGCCCTAAGTCTCCTGGGTTAGGCTCCAGGCCCCCACGACCCTGTTCAAGGTGTGTGCAGGACACTAACTCTCAGGCTCTCACACTTGACATTTTCACATGAGGGCATGTTCTACCCTCACAGATATATTATATGAACAAATAAGAAAAAAAAACAAGAAATTATTAATATTATTATTAGGTGGCAAGGTAGCTTAGTGGTTAGCACTGTCATCTTGCACCTTCAGGGTCCTGGTTTGATTCCCGGCCAGGTTCGATTCCTGCTTCTGTGTGCTAGTATAAATGTCTAGTTTAACTGTCCTGTGTAAATAAATACAGAGTTGAGTGGAATTCAGGCAGAATCTCCTCCAGTTTTCAGGTCAGTTGGTTTTAGACAGACTTGTTCCTGTCTAAACACTCCCCGGAGAGTAACAGTGTCAAAAATAAAACAGATTGATGAAAGTGTTTCGGAGTTATGGACATTTATTCGGCGTCAGTGACGAAACGTGTTTTCTGTACAAATCAAATGAGACTCGCGCTTCACACCGGTGTCCCCACATCTGCTTGAATAGTAACGTTTTAACTCACAACTGGGAGAATTCTGGAGGGGACGAACTAAACTTTACACATGTGAAGGTCAGACTCAAAACGTAATAATGATAGATTTAATCAGAAACACCGGCACTGAGCATCTCTGTCTAAAAGCTTTCTTCTTTTTCTTCTTCTTCCTGTATGAGGGGTTGCTATGGCAACGACCACCTGCACGCACGCCGTGGAACTGCACCGCATCATAAAGGCATCTGTGATGCGATGAAGGAACTGCACGTGTACAGTAACTGTGCTCAAGTTCTTAGAAACCTGATGATTCATACACACACACACACACACACACACGGACACTTTTACACTGAGGTGAGAGAGATATCTACTTGATTAGATTTGGTGTTTGTTTGAAGTGAGAAGTGCTTCAGTAAAGAGCATACGGTACATACTGTATGTCAAAAGCAAACTGCTGTAAAATCCTGTGTGTTCCTGCGTGTAACTTTATGAAAACTTCACGAAGACTATGGCTTTATTTTTAAAAAAACTCAAAATGTTTATGATGAATCATCATAAAAAACGAGCTGATGGTCGTCCCCGCAGGACAGGTAGGACACACTGAACCTCCTGAGACCCACACCTACCTCACTGTCCTTTTAGCTCCTTACAGCCATGATGGACAACACACACACACACCTCTGTGCTTTCTCGCTTGTCTTCAGAAGAGTCCTGTGTCCTGCAGAGGGATGGAAAATGTCTAGCTCTTTCTATGTCTGCTGACGACTCGGAGCTCGCCAGCTCGTGTGGCTCTGAATCTCAGGATGGAGACGTCAAGGAGTTCCACTTTTTACAACACAGTAGGTTACAATCCACAGCAACTATTCCTAACATTTTTGTCATGCACACTCGGCCCACGACCGGCACTAGGACCCGGAAGTAAAGCGGTCGTGAACCAGGAAGTATAAAAGGAGTAAACAAACCACAGCATAACGCTCAGTCATTGAGTTCGGCCCATGTCGGTTTAGATTGTCCGTCTACGAAACTGTGAGTACTCACCATTCTTGGGTTTTTACTTTTTGCTCTTGTGTATTTCTAGGATGCGGGTTAAGTTTGTGTTTTTCCCTTGCTCCCCTTTTGTGAGAGTCCTTAGAATAAATCGCGTGGTTATCCTATCCACTCGCCTATCTCCGCGTTTGGGTTCACCATCCACGCTACAGTGGGCTAACCGCTAGGCTACGTCTTCTGTTCACCAAGGTCAGTTCATCTTGACAATTTTAAATTGTACTGTAGGTGTGTGTGTGTGTTTGTAGCTATAGATCTCAGGAAAATGTAGCTGAGAAAGAGAAATAGAGAGTTTTGGGTTTTATACACACTTTATTGTGGGACAATATAAGGAAAAACTGTTGTGTGTCTTTTACCCCTGACTGTAGTTTTTTGTATTCCATCAGTTGCCAGTATTTCTGGTTTTTCCCTCTTGCAGGTGTGTATCAGAGCAGACATTAGGGACAGGGTCACTGATGGCGGTGATGTCTGTAGGGGTGTCGGGTTTTCTTTGCCTGAGTTGTATTTATCGGCGCTGAGTGCGGTGTTTCTGTCTGTGGTACCTACCTGTAAATGCTCAGGACAGACATTTGTATGGTGTGACTGTGGTGTGTCGCTGCTCTGGGGTTTAGTGAGACCCCCTCCAGACTCAGGCTCCCTGGTATTTTTCCACAGACTCTTTTGTCTGTTAGGCAAGCCATCACACAAGCCCCTGTTGCTGTTATATCTTCACAAGAAGCACAATGTGTGTTGGAGAACTTTGATACAGTTACACTCGTAGACCTTATAAAAGCTGTCCATGAATTGAAGGTGACCTCCTGCCCTCTGGACGCTGTTCCTGTAAGGATAATGAAGGAAGCTATTGACATCATGGGCCCCAGCCTTGTCTCCTTTATAAACAGTTGTCTTAGTTTGGGCACTGTTCCGACTGCCCTCAAGCATGTCATTGTTCAACCATTGCTTAAGAAATCAAACCTTGATCCTTCTATACTGTCCAATTTCCGTCCTATATCTCATTTGCCGTTCTTGGCTAAGCTGATGGAGAAGCTTGTTGTCATCCAGCTTTAGTCTCATCTCCAACTGCATGCCATTGCCGATAAATTTCATTCTGGTTTCAGGTCTCGGCAAAGCACGGAGTCTGCATTACTTAGGGTCCATAATGACATTCTTGGAGCCCTAGACAGTAAGATTTCTGTTGTTTTGGTGTTATTAGATCTAACTGCTACATTTGGTACCGTAGATCATGCCGTCCTTATTTCTCGACTTCAACACACTATCGGACTGCAGGGCACGGTTCTCAAGTGGTTCTCATCATACCTCACAAACAGAACTTTTTCAGTTATGTTAAATGACCTCTCCTCTTCAGTGGCTCCTTTGTCATCGGGTGTCCCTCAGGGATCCATTCTTGGTCCTGTATTGTTCTCACTCTATAACCTGCCATTAGGTCAACTCATCCCTAATCACAATGTCCGTTTTCACTTTTATGCAGGTGATCTTCAGATCTACCTTCCCATGGTTCTGAGTAACTGCTCTGCACTGGACTCTCTTCATAACTGTATTTTTAACATCAGAAAATGGCTTTCTCATAATTTCCTGCACCTGAATGAAGAAACGACTACATTCTGTTCACTCCGGACTCATTCAACAGCTCTCCCAGTTTTGGTCCTTTAACACCTCGGTTTGTTCCGGTAGTGCGCAATCTGGGTGTTATTTTTGACAGTGGTATGCTTTTTGAAAAACAGATAAGTGCAGTTGTGAAGGCAAGCTTTTACCAGCTAAGGCTCCTCAGTAAGGTCAAATCATTTCTGTCCCGAGCTGATTTTGAAAAAGCTGTCCATGCCTTCATCAGTTTAAGATTCTGGTGTTTGTATTTAAGGCCATCAATGGTCTGGCTCCTGTCTATCTCGCGGAGTTGTTAATGATTCACCACCCAACCAGAACTCTGCGCTCTTCAGAATATACCACGTTGGTCATACCCAAGATCAATTATAAAAAGTTTGGAGGCCGGTCATTTGCCGTCCAGAGCCCAAAGCTGTGGAACACACTACCGGGACAGCTTCGAAGCATTACTGAGTTGTGTGTTTTTAAATCACAGTTGAAGACACATCTTTTTAGACTAGCTTTTGATATATAGCCATTGATTCATTGATTCAATTGTTTTTATGCTGTTTATTGTGTCTTTGCTTTTATACTGGAAAGCGCCCTGGGCATCTTTAGGTTGTTGTAGGGCGCTATATAAATAAAATTTGATTGATTGATTGACTTTTACGTCCGACGTCACCGCAGTCAAAACACCTCAGCCGCTCCGTGGTGGCAAAGACAGTATAAAAAAATCCCTGCAGAAGAACAGGGCGTGTTTCACCCTAGAGCTCTTACACCCGAGCGGGATAGGTTTCATGGAGCGGGTGAATTTCCCGAAGCGGGCCAGCTCCTTCATTATCTGCTCGTCCTTGATGAACGGGGGCACATTGGAGATCACCACAGAGCAGACAGAGGGGTGACTTGAACCATGATGCCTCTCACTCGTGTTCCATTTTTGTTAGTGTGCTTACTAGGTTTTTCATGATGAGGAACACCACCACCAAGAGGTTCTTACACCCTACCTCCTCTCTCACCACTAATAGCTCCGCTTCCACCTGTACTCCGTCCTCCAGAACACATTCCTGAGAGACGACAGAGTCTCCCCATCAGCCTCCGAGGCCACAGTGCCCCGATCACTCTCTCTCACTCTAGACTTCTTTCATTCACTAATATGGGCAAAAATAAAACAGTTTTTCAAAACTTGGCAAGACCCCAAACAGCCTCCCACGCGCAGAGAGAGAGAGAGGGAGAGAGAAAAGTCATACATCTGGGTCATCACAACATGGCTAAAAAATACACTTCACTCACTTACTGTTTGTGTGTGTGTGTGTGTGTGTAACAGATGAGTTTGATGCACGATACACAGTGGTAAAGATGGTAGCAACCAAATGGTATGGCGCTCTCTACACTGGAGTCCGCAAGGCCGACGGGAAAGAGGTCATTAATCTGTTCATATACTGTAAAGAAACAACACAAATACTACTGTATGTATTATAATGCGCTATTTGTCATGTAAAACTGATTAATTCTGTTGTGTAAATGTGAACAGGTCGCCATTAAATGTATGATCAAAGATCCAGAGGAAGAACTCATCACTATTGTAAGTAAACTTACACTTTTGAGATCCTGCAGAGAAGCACTAATCCCTAATCATGATCACGTTATAGATCAAATCTCCACCAAACCAATGAGTCCATTTACTCCGTCCTACCAACATCATTACAAACATCTCCGCTCTCAAACACTTTCTAATAGACTTTCATTTATAATAGTATTAGTACCTGTCATTGACGGGTAAAGAGTTTTTTAAAGGTTCAAACTAAAAATAATCTTTCATTCATTTTCTGTACCGCTTTATCCTTATACAGGGTCGCGGGGGCCTGGAGCCTATCCCAGAAAACTTAGGGCACAAGGCGGGGTACAACCTGGACAGGGTGCCAATCCATCGCAGGCTAAAAATAATCTGCTGATCTTTAATGTAATCAGTGATATTATTATTATTATTATTATTATTATTATTATTATTATTTGAGGTTGAAGCCCACGTCTGTGTCTTTCTGTACTGCAGAACTCTCTGTCTAACTTATTAATACAAAGAAATCACATTCTGTAAGGTTGCGTATCTTACGCCTTGTTTACACTAAGTTGTCTTTCTTTTGTCATCAGACAAATGAACTCCCTGTTTAAAATAGATTATTAAATCCGGCACATAACTGTTCATAACATCACATTCACTCAATGTTTTGTTTTTAGCGCATAACACCGGGCTCTCAGTTTGGGTATTTGACACGCCCTCACCTTAGCCTGCTCGGATATGTTTGCTCTAACGACCCGTGTTTTATCTCATAGCGCTGCTTCATATGACTGCTTTTTATTAGCGCTACAGTTTCATGAGACAAACTGGTTTTAAACTTCCTACATGAACAATAAATTTTCAAAGGTCACAGGCCTTTTTTTAGAGTAAGGCTGGCTTGGTCGTTTCTGTGCCTTCTGCATACTCTGTGTATTTGCAGTTGCATGAAGCTGTGGCACGTCTAGACAGACTCACAGACATACATACAGATAAATTCTGAGACTGGTTTCTGGTCCTCCAAACTATGAAATGTAATTGAAGAAGCGAGTCCTGACCAGTGTACAGATAAAACCTTTAATTTATTTATAATAGATGAAGATTGCTGATCTAGTCAGTGTCTTCCAAACCTCCTCCTCTGTTCCATCTCTGCTCACCACACTTTATTCCCTCCATTCTAACTCATGCTAACTCATGCTAATCATATGTGTGTGTAATTTTAGCCCGGACAGACCCACATGCTGCCTCTGGAGGTGGCGTTAATGGAGCTGGTGTCCAGGCCTCCTGCCTGTGAGAATGTGGTGGAGCTACTGGACTGGTTTGACTCGTCCACTTTCTATATCTTGGTGGTGGAGCGACCCAACCCCTGCATTCACATCCGTGCATTTTGTAAACTTCACAACGGTCGATTGCCTGAATCAGTGGCTCAGAAGGTCATGCAGCAGGTGGTTCGAGCCGTTCGTCACTGCTATGAACATGGAGTTTTTCACTGTGACTTTGAGCAGGATCTTCTGATCAATCCGGACACACTGGATGTGAAGTTGGTTGACTTTGCCTCGGCTGAGCCGATGACAGACAAGCTGTACACAGACTTTGCAGGTTATCTCACTATAGATACGGGATACATTAAAATAAAGAATGCAGTGGAGAATGATGATTTCTCATGATGGTTTCTCTCTTTTCTCCTTCAGGAAATCCAGTGTTTCCTCCTCCTGAGTGGGTACAGGACAGTAAATACTTTGGATTTCCTGCTATCATCTGGGGTCTGGGTGTTCTCCTGTATGAGTTGGTCTGTGGAGAGTTGCCCTTTGCCAATGAAGAGAAGATTGTTAAGGGGCATCTGTCATTCATTCATGGTTTGTCTGATGGTGAGAAAAGGCAAAAGCATCCCTTTTCATAATTTCTGTTCATTTGCGATTTTATATTAACATCTGTGTCCTCACTATTCTCAAAGAGTGCTGTGACCTGATACAGAAATGCCTCACTGAAGACCCTGAATGTCAACCAACTTTCAAGGAAATCTTAGACCACAAGTGGTTTGAGGAAGGAATTCAGGATACAGCCGGGTTGGTGATCAAAGAAGCTGATGATCAACCACGCAGGACAGGTAGGACACACTGAACCTCCTGAGCTCCACACTGAACCTCACTACTTTTAGTTTCCTTTTAGTTTCCTACAGCCACCGTTTACAACAAACACATCTCTTTTCTTTTTCGTTTGACTCCAGGGGAGTCTGATGTCCTGCATTTGGATGAAAGCTTTTTAGATCTTTCCATCTCTGCTAGTAAATCAGAGCAGGCCAGCACAAGTGTCTCTGATGATGGAGATGTCCAAAAGTTCCACCCTTCACAACACAGTAGGTTACAATCCAAAGTAATTATTTATAACCTTTACATTTAATAGCATTTACCTACTGTAGGTGTGTACAGTGCTGAATAGCTAGACATTTCATAACTCAGGAACACATACTGTACAGTAGATGAGGAGAGAGAAAGTTATTCTTTGTTTAAAGAGACACCTAAAGTCTAAAATAATCAGAGCTTATGCAGCTGCGAAGATGAGAGACTCAATAGAGAGAACTGTATGAATGCAGAATGAGAAAACATGGCTTGACACACTTATATGTGTGTATGCATGCATGTGTGTGTAACAGATGAGTTTGATGCGGGCTACACTGTGGTCAAGGTGGTAGCGACGGAATCGTACGGCGCTCTCTACACTGGAGTCCGCAAGGCAGATGGGAAAGAGGTCTACTGCATATTATAATGGATTATTTATACTAATTAGCAAGTGATGGCATGCAAAACTGATTAATTCTGTTGTGTCCATGTAAAAAGGTCGCCATTAAATGTGCAATCAAACATCCTGAAGATGAACTCATCAATATCGTAAGTAAACTCACTTTACTTCAGAGATGCTGCAGAGAAGCGAAAAGCACGAATCAAGATCACGTTATAGAGCAAATCTCCACCAGACTGATGCGTCCATTCAAATGTGATGTCGAATTCACAGCCATACGCAGTATAATATAGACCTAAAAAGGATTTTGCTGCAAGAAATAAATTTCACTGGAGAGTACAATTATTTATCAATTTTTTAAATATAAACAAATGTAAACTGAAAAAATGACAACATTTACAAGATTGCTAAATTAAGTGGAATTAAAATAGAAGTGTATGAAGTGTATAAATTATGCAGGATAAATTACAGACTGTACAGAAAGGAATTCGAACCTCTGAAGGCAGTTATTCCTCATTTGTGTGAAAAATGAGCAGTGCATAAACAAGACAAAATGTATAAGATATCAGGAAGCGTACAACGTGCAAATATGAAACGTAATTAGTGTGCTACAGTACATCCTGACTTTGATGTGTTAGCAGTTAGAGTGTTTATTGTGTCAATGAAAAAAAAAAAAAAGATCTGATTGTTTGTTCTTTGCGGTGTTCTGGTTAAGGACCTGAATAGCTTGTGGTTAGAAGCTCTTCCTCATTTGCTCTGTGTTGACCTTCAGGGAGCAGAAGCACTTTCCTGACCGCAACAGAGAGAACAGGCCATTGTTGGGGTCCTTCACCATCTTCCTGGCTTTGGTCTAGTTGCTGTAGATTGAGTGCAGGAGCTCAGTGCAGCTCAGCTGATTGCAACATCCTCTGTAGAGCTCGTCTGTCCTGCATGGTGTTGTTTCAGAAAACCAGGTTGTGATCTTTCCCATCAGGATGCTCTCTATGGTGCAGGAATAAAAGTTTCAAAGCACTTTAGAGGGCAGTCTAAAGTCTCTCACGTGTCTGAGGTGGTAAAGATGATACTGGGCCTGTTTGATCACGGTGTTGATGTGACAGGACCATGACAGGTCCTGCGTGATGTGAACACTGAGGTATCTGAAGATGTCCACTATCAATGCCTTTGTCTTGCTGATGTTAAGAAGGAGTTTGTTGGTCTGGTACCAGTTCTCCACGTATTTAATCTCCTCCAAGTCGGCGGTCTCATTGTTGTCAGTCATCAGGCCCACCACGATGGTGTCATCAGAAAACTTGATGATACTGTAGTTTATTGGCTGTCCAGTCAAATATGTACAGTGAGTACGGCAGGTAGCTCAGGACACAACCCTGGGGGGCTCCAGTGCTGAGGGTGAGGGAGGCTGAGACATCCATACTGCCTGTCGCTGCCAGTCAGGAAGTTGGAGATCACAACTTAGTTTCACAATTTAATACCTTTCATTTATAATAGATATCAGACAAAGACTGCTGATCTAGTGTCAGTGCCAGTCCAAACTAACTCATGCTAACCCACAATATTTTTTGTAATTTTAGCCCGGACAGACCCATATGATGCCTCTGGAGGTGGCGTTAATGGAGCTGGTGTCCAGGCCTCCTGTCTGTGAGAATGTGGTGGAGCTCATGGACTGGTTTGACTCGTCCACTTTCTACATCCTGGTGGTGGAGCGACCCAACCCCTGCATGCACCTCCATGAATTTTGTAAACTTCACAACGGTCAATTGCCCGAATCAGTGGCTCAGAAGGTCATGCAGCAGGTGGTTCGAGTTGCACTTCACTGCTGTGAACACGGAGTTCTTCACGATGATTTCAAACAGGATCTCCTGATCAATCCAGACACACTGGAGGTGAAGTTGGTTGACTTTGGCTGTGGTGAGCTGATGACAGACGAATTGTTTACAGACCTCACAGGTTAGCTCACTATAGGTACAGGATACATTAAAATCAAGGATTCAGTGGAGAAGCATGATTTCTGACAGTTTCTCTCTTTTCTCCCTTAGCAAATCCAGCATGCTCTCCTCCTGAGTGCATACAGGACCGTAAGCACTTTACATTTTTTGCTATCATCTGGGGTCTGGGTGTTCTCCTGTATGAGTTGGTCTGTGGAGAGTTGCCCTTAGCAAATGAAGAGGACCTTGTTAAGGGGCATCTGTCATTCGATCCTGGTCTGTCTGATGGTGAGAAAATGCAAAAGCATCCCTTTTCATAATTTCTGTTCATTTGTAATTGGAATATTTTTCCAGGGGTAGCTCAGTGGTTAAGGCATTGGACTATGGTTCGGAAGATCCCAGGCTCAAACCCCACAACCGCCACTGTTTGGCCCTTGAGCAAGACCCTTAACCCTCATCTGCTCAGATGTGTAATTAGATAAAAATGTAAGTCGCTCTGGATAAGAGCGTCTGCCAAATGCCTAAATGTAAATATTTGAATATTAACATCTGTCTCCACACTGTTCTTAAAGAGTGCTGCGACCTGATACAGCAGTGCCTGAACCAAGACCCTAAATGTCAACCAACTTTAGAGGAAATTCTGAACCACAAGTGGTTTAATGTGCATCTTCAGGATACAGCCATATTGGTGACGGAAGGAGGTGATGATCATCCATGTAGGACAGGTTGGACCCACTGATCCTCCAGAGCTCCACACCTCACTGTCCTTTTAGCCGATGATGAACAATAATTTTTTTTCTCGTTTTACTCCAGGGGAGTCAAATGTCCCGCAGTTGGATAAGACATTTTCTTCTGTTGATGACCATGAGGAGGCCAGCTCAAGTGTCTCTGATACTCATGATGTGGATCTTGAAAAGTTTCACCCTTCACATCACAGTAAGTTACAATCCACAGCAACTATTTCTAACAAATTAAAATCACTTATCTATGCGTGTACTTTGCTGCGTAGCTAGAGATCTCAGATCTCAGGCGAAATGTGTCAGAAATCTTAAATACATGCTTGTAATTGTGGACAGATTCTCTAAATGGCTAGAGACATTTCCATGCTCAAAATAAAATGCAGCCATACTGTAGTAGTCACAATTCTGGCTAAGGAAATTATTCCTCAATATGGTATTCCAACATCAGCTGACAGTGACATTATTTTCAGAGGGCCCCATTAATTGAACATTTGACATTCCCTACCTTCTCCAAAGTTCTAGTGTGGGAGAATGGATGAACAGAATGATTAAGGATAGATTGGCCATGATGAGTACACGTAAGAATTGTGTTACCATGATTTGTAAAATTAGAATGACGCCCAATTCCACAACCCTCGCTCCCACCCTTTGAGATAATCATGTGATGCCCATTCCTCACCCCCTGGGTAGAAGGTAACCTGGTGTTTCTTTTACAGATGATCTAGACATGATTCCTGGGAATTATAAACAAGCACTCATTGAAAAAACTAACATCTCTGCTTCTCTCCCTCTGCCTACAGATAAGCCCACTCACCCTTTCGTCCCAGGTGATACAGTGTTGGTGAAAATCTTAAATCCCAGGCAGGTGGGAGACGCCGTCTACAGTACACCCACAACTGTAATCGCTGTGACTCGCACAGCTGTACTCACAGACTCACAGCCACGGTGGATTCACACCAGCTTTGTGAAGAAGGCACCGCAGACGACTTTTGACTACTTGAGATAATAAACTACCTCACAGGATCTCCTAGTTCGCACCGAGGGGCGAGTGCAGCAGCACATGGCCCGAAAACATCTCACAAGGGGCTTCTCTTCTCACCTTTCCACATACTGTACATAAGGAGTTTTGTCATGTTTTTTCACATTTGTATTTTTTTATGTAAGGATCTCTGTGCCAGTGCTGGATTACATATGTGATGCGTTTTCAGCTGCCTATAGTCACTTATCTCTCGTTATGTTTCTGCGTTGCTTAATGCTTTTTCATTAGCAGGACCTTAACCTGTAGATGTTTAACTAACAGACCTCTATAAATTCAGTTAGAATTATTTAAGGAGTCGCCTGTTAGTGTTGTTTTTTTAATATACAAGTTGTTTATTCTCACCCATGTGTTTATTCTGCCATAGTTTGGCGATATTGCTGCTGGTATTGCGGTTATGTTACTGGTTTTGCAGTTGTGTATTGGGTTTGTGGTTGTGTTTCTGGTTTCTTGTTCCCTGCTGTACCTTTGGCTCAGTCACCGAGCGGTCTGGCTGCTGTTGAAGATCTGCCTGGTGCACAGATGATGTTGAGAACGAGAGGAACTCTGAGCATCAATAACACACTGACCTGAAGGAGGCCTAGCTCCACAAAGTCACTAACACAAATGCACAAAGCTGGAGGTGTAATTTTTTTTTTTATTAATTAAAACATTTCAATCAGATAAACGTTCTTCTCGCTGTTTTTGTCTGTATATCTAATAGAAGGTTGTTAGTGGTGAAGTTTCCTGTAATGGACAGATGTTGCCATAGAAATGCATTCAGTTCTCCAGATATGGATCGGGGTCATGTGATCAGTTCCAGCACCAGTCCTTTAAAGAAAAGGAGAAGCACTCGACCCTGACGTGGTGTTAATTACAGAACAAATATAATGACATGTGGGATTAACAACATCACCTTTTAATCAGGTTTTCAAGGTGAACCCTCAGGGGTCTGGAGACCGAGGTTAAATAAGGTAAAGGACAAAAGAAAGAACTACTATACACACACACACACACACACACACAGCTCCTCGTATTGATGTAATGGTTTCGCACTTTCTCCATTCTGTCCTTGTCTTGCCTTTCTTCATTTATGACTGTCTTGGACCCCCCTGTCCTGTCCCAGCGAGAAGTGAGACAAACATGACACCTAGAGCAGGTGACGAAGAAAAGAGTCGAGAATAATCGAACAGCAAAAGAACAAGTCTAAGAGGAGGAAAAATAACACAAAGAAATACAAAAAAACCTGTCAAGCTGCAGCTAAGGTAGAGGATTAACTGTGTGTCTCTATTACACACTGGCCAGACTGTAGAACATCATGTGGACGCTCTTAAAGAAACACTTACAGTCTGTCTGGTACAAATGTGGCCGTGTCTAAGCAATAAACTGGAGGTGCAAGTTGCATTTCTTAAAAATGGCTCGAGATTGAAACTGATAGTCTTTTATTCTAATAGACAGTTAAAATGATGTGAACGAGTGAAAACCTTTATAAAGCACGGAGCGGATGAGAATACAGATCTGGACATCACTAATCAGACTTCTAGCAGTCATTATGGAGTCTAGTGATAATTTCCCCTTTCTTCACCTCATGTCATTTTCACTGCATTAGTTAACAAACTTCAGTGTTGAACATAAAAAATGCTTGTTTAAGGATTAACAATATCCACCTGCACTTCCTCTATGGTTAAGCCTTGACTAAATATAACTCCATATAGATTAGCAAAACATGTAACGATCCTAAACATTCTCATCCGCTGATCAATTTCTAAATTCTTTATGTGTAAGTAGTAAATTTCTACATTTTCCCATCTAACAGGTATGAAGGAGGGAGAGATAAAGGTGGACGCAACTGCAGATTTTTATTCCTGTGAAAAACACAAACACAGATGTGAACATTACAGGATCACATGGTGAACATATCAGGAACTGTGGTATCATGCAGTGGAAACAAATACTCTGAACAATATAAAGGACATTATAAAGGCACACGCATTACACAACGGAAACAACTAAAGTGAGACACTGGGACAGAAACCCGGATTTTAAATAAACAGTAAATAATGAGACCAGAGATAGCAGACAGAAACTTTAGATACTGTAAGATTATTAATCAACCCTTTTACTATTTATTTCATTTATTTATAAAATCATGATTGTTTGTTAATGCCGGAGGTAATTATTCATTACGTCAGTTAAAATAAGTACTAGTGCTTTGTTCGTTTGTTTTGTCTACATTAAACATGGCTATATACAGTAAGTCACAAACATCATTTCCATGTCTGGCTTAAACTCAGTCAGAGATTCGGCTTGAACCGATACACAACTACAGTCAGTTATTGTAGACCTACAAAGTTCAGAAGGTGGACCTAAAAACTGTTAGTGTGTGTGTGTGTGTGTGTGTCGCTGTTATGATATCATTCCTAGACCTGCACGCTATCGCTTCAGCCCATCAGGTCATTCAGGAGCTTTAATACTAATCAATTCCTCCGTACAGTATCGAGCTCAGTGTCATCGTCTAACCAGGATGAGTTTCTGAACATCATGCCTCCCGTCTTCTCACCTCCAAATCCCTCCTCAGCGCTCTTCCTGATATCCCTGACTCCTTCATCCCTCCAGCTCCTGATCAATTTCCATCTCCATACGGACCCCAGAGCCGCGCGCTCGGCCATCGATCCCAGAAAGAGATCGCGGATGAAATTGAAAATTGAACGACATGTCGACTCACAGAGCAGAGGATCGATAGAGGAATGCCTTGCATAGAGACGATATCGAGATTAATTATTAAATTAATAGTGTTGCTTAAGAGAAAAGTGATGAAGGTCTTCAGGGACGGCCTGACTGGGGTTATGAGAAGGTGGTAATGAGGTTGTTAGTGTGCTGCTGTCTCCAGGGTTAATGAGGAGGATGAGAGGACAGGAAGCACAACACTCAGGATACTCTAAAGCACTCCAGGTACAGGTTCCACATAGTACCCGGTGCAGGTTCCACATAGTACCCGGTGCAGGTTCCACATAGTACCCGGTGCAGTTCTGCTTGTGTTAATGTAATAGAAACAGGTAGAAAAACACATTAGAGTGAAAATGATCAGAAGCTCAGAATTCTCTCGGACTGGTGCACCAAGTTCTACAGCTAGAACCCACATGTCTGGCTCTCAAAATCCCATAAACACTCACCAAAACACTTTTGAAGACTTTTTCAGATTTTTTTATTTCAGATTTTTCTTTTAGGGATTTTTTTTTTTAGCAGTTCTACAAATGCCATTTATTACCAACAGATTCCAGTTCTAGTGGATCTACAGAACCTATCTGCGAGTGCTGGAGCTGGCGACAGAGGGTGAGTGTCATTAACACGAGTGAAAGTAGTTTTAAATTCTTACTGGTACTATGGAGGCAGTGGACATTCCTGAGAAACTTATGAAATTTACTTCCATTTATTCAGATTCAGATTATCAGCTAACATCGGGTTCTGGGGTTGAATCCCAAATAACATTAAATGGAAAGCGAGAGCACTACAGTATGGTGATCCACAAACCAAGTCGTGCTCTTGATAAGTGTTTAATGGTTATTACTGTAGAGCACCTGTGAAGTGGAGTGATACTCATATAGTTAAACATCCCAGTGATGTTCCCAGTTATATCGGCACTCATGGAATGCTTCTTATCCAATCAAATAACCCGATCATCTTACTCTATTTATAAAATAATCCGCTACATTTATAACCCATAAATGTCCTCTTTCACGTAGAACCTTAAAACAGGGGGCTTCAAAAAGACTGTTTGTGGAGGACATGATTACTGAATCCACTGATCTGTGAAAGAATAAAGAAGGAAGAAACACCTGACAGCTTGTGCTTAAATTAAGACAACAATAGAATGTTCACTTGCGGCTCCCAAACTCTCAGGCGTCAACATTAACACTCACTAAACAGAGCTTTAGTTATTGATTTTGGAGCATTTTATAAACCACATTCTCTCTTAAATGAATCTGTGACTCTGAAGGCCTCTTTATTTACTCTTCTGCTGCTAATACAGAGGTTCCCTATTCCAAAGAGTTCTCTGTAATCTATAAAAAATCCTTGATTATCCATCGGACCCTTAAAGATACCATCAAAGAACCTGAGAGATCTCCTGGCAGGTTATAGGAAAGGTTGGATCCACAAACTCACTCAGATGATGCGCACTTTCTTAACAGGTTCCTGCGTTCCTTAAGAGTTCCTGGGTTCCTGAATCACTTAAACATTTCCGGACCCCCCTCAAGAAAGTCTTCTCTGTCGCTAGTTTCTCTGTCTGTTCTTAGGTTTAAAGAAACAAAAAAGGCTCATAGATTCTTTAAAAGGTTCCTAATGTACTAAAAGTGAACCAACTATCAAGTCGTCTAAATGTTCAACTCATGAGAAGTACTAGACATTGAAAAGAAAATAATGAGCAACATTTTAAGTTTGTAGCACACACTTCACACTCTTCACAATTCTCTCTCTCTCTCTCTCTCACACGCGCACACACACACACACACACACACACACACTTCCTCAAGGCTTCTTTAAGGGTTCTTTAAGGGCTTGTTAGATGATTAAGGGTCCATATCTTCCCAGAGTGTTTCTACTTTGAATCGTTTTGGATAAGGCACGTTGTGAAAGCTAAACAAAACGAATAACAGAACAATTGCAGACAGTTTTGGGACAGTGCGATGAAATGAGACTGTGAGAGTGGACAGATTGGGGACAGAAAATAACCTGGGGGGGGGGGGGACGACGACAGAGAGAGAGAGTGAGAGAGAGAGAACACACAGTACAGAAGAATATGGACTGGGACAAAGAGCATAATATTTAGCAAACATTAATTACACAAGTTCTTATGTGTGTGTGTGTGTGTGTGTGTGTGTGTGTGTGTGTGTGATTAGGATTAGTGTAGTGATTATCTGGTGTATTTGCAGGCTGCGCTGGTATGAATCCTGGCGGTTGTAGTTGGCTGATGATTTTGAAGCATAAATAACTTTATAATCTATAATGTTATATAAAATGTTTCAGACTTATTATTACACTCGTCACTATTAAAATTCTCAACATTGTTTGTTGCCAAAAAAGAAACTATGAAGACTTAAAGTTACAGATTTACCACCGACTGTAACAAAGCGCTGACGCTGGAGACTCCTTCCATACAAGTAACATTAGATTACAATCTCTGTACAGAAAACTTCACCTTGGCAACAGTCACACACTTTTATATTAGTGTCAGAATTGAACTGACCTCGGGAAACAGAAGACGTAGCTTTAGCGGTTAGCCCAGTGTAGCGTGGATGGTAAACCCAAACGCGGATAAAACGCGAGTAGGCAGGATAACCACGCGACTTTAATCTAAGGAATCTCACAAAAGGGGTGCAAAGGAAAAACACAAATTTAACCCGCGTCCTATAAATACACACACAATAGCAGAAAGCACAAAACCCAAAGGGTGAGTACTCACGGATTGTTGAACGACAACCTGAACCGACATGGGCCGAACTCAGTGACTGAGCGTTGTATTGTGGTTTGTTTACTCCTCTTATACTTCCTGGTTTGGCAACTTCTGGGTCCTAGTGCCGGTTGCGGATTGGGTGTGCATGACAATTAGACTTTTGCATAACATAAAATTCTTTAGGTGTGTTCAGATATAAATCCTGTAAACATTTTCTTCAGGAAGGATGAAGGAGGAGGAGGAGGAGGAGGAGGAGGAGGTATATGATGAGTGTGTAGACAGGCAGCGTTCATTGTCACCACGATGGATTTGCAAAAATGCATTATTTTAATAATTCAGGCCTGTCATGAATGTGGAACGTTTCCCTCCATGCTACATTAGCCGGCTCATCCTGCGCCGTGTCCCGGAGAGAAAATGAAGGATGCGGCACGGTGGGCATAAAAAAAAAACACCCCTCGATCTCAAGACAACCGTGCAGTCAGACGCAACCAAACGCTTATGGTGTGATTGATCTAGTGGGATGATGAAAAGAAAAGAAAAGCAATTCAACTTTCCTATGTGTGTGTGTGTGTGTGTGTGTGTGTGTGTGTAACCCTGAACACATTAACTCATCACTTGTTAATCAGCTTTTGCAGTAGTAACCACATGAGCATTCTGAGAAGTTCATATTCCTCGTGTATCTTCTTGAACCCTGCAATGATTCCAGACTATGATGTCATAAAATACGCAAACTCTATCTCTTGCCCAAAGATGGCAGTTTGTTTGCTATGTATTTTTAGAAAATAATAAACTGTTTAAAACAGCTTTTTTAGAATAAAACGTACATTATTTTATTTAATGAATAAATTCAGTATAGTACGTCTGCACATTTTACTCAAAGAGTGCCATTATTTTTTCTAAGTTGGCAGGATAAATCTCCCCGCATTCTTGTTAGACCCAACACAGAGGCACACACTCTTCATGCATAATGTATACAGTATATGTAGTATTGTGTGAATGTGGGTGGGTGGATGAATGTGTGGGTGTGTGTGTGGGCGGGTGTGTGTGTCGGTGTGTGTGTGTGAGTGTGTGTGTGGACGTGTGGTTATGGGTGTATGTATGCTGTAAGGTGAAATAAAGTGCAGATTTCCAAACACGTGATATTCATGACAGGAAACAGGCTGCTCTATTAGACACACACACACACACACACACACACACACACACACACACACACACACACACAAATTTAGAGTCTCTGCACGTCTTGTTCATACTAGCCATCCTCCTTATCAGTACACACTCTTTGTCTCTTACCAGTGATTTCTTTTCTCTCCATTTCAGGAAGAAAACCTACACACACACACACACACACACACACACACACACACACACACACACACACACACACACACACACTGGATTTGAGATGTGATCTTATTCACAATACTTCTTCTTTGTTTTTAATAAATCATCTATTTTAAGAAATGGTTTGAGTGTCAGGTGTTGATTTTGTAAAGTGGCACATTTCCTTTCAGAACTCTTTGTTCCTGCAAACGCAGAGAGAGTACTTCAAAAAATAATAAAAATAGGTAAAAAAAATCAATCAATAAATAAAATTATATATATATATAGGATTTCTCTTGAAAATCTCTAAAATCCAATCAGGAACCATAACAACCATTACACTATCAGAAACAACTAAATACCATCAACAACCACTACAATCGAACAAGGAACGACGGTATTTACTGTACAAGGACTAAAATATCATCATACAACTAAAGTCCTGCCAACATTTTTTTAGAAAAGCACAAAAAACAACTACCAGTTATTATTAAAATAAAACAACAAAAAAACTCCAGAAACCAAAAAAAATCAAGTAATTTATAAAGTTTTCCTACAATTAAATTATAAAGCATGACATTGCTATGACAAACCCTTAGTTTCCACCAAGAACCACTAAAATACCACCAAAAACTGTAATATGAAATATGATTAAAAAAAAAATCACTAACATGCATGCTGGATGTGTAAAAAAAAACCTGATTACTACAATACCATCAAAAACCACTAAAATATTATCAGGATTGATTAATAAATTCATTAGGAATCGCTAAAATACTATTTGAAACCTCAAAACTGCTAGCAGAAATAAATTACCAACACAAACCATACCCTATTATTGGGAGACATCAGAAACCACTAAAATATCAATGGAAACCGCTATTGTAATACCTACTGTACAATTCCGTCAGAAACACGAAACTGCTGATCAGGAATAATTAATATAAAATCAGAGACTAACAAATGATCATCAGAAACCATTAGATACCGCCACTTAAATACTATGAGGAATAATTTGACTGCACTCAGAAACCTCTACAATACCAATGGGAACCATTAAAACCATCAGGACCCACTAAAATTTCATTATAAATCAGTGAAATATCATCAAGAACCATTAAACTGCTAGCAGGAACCACTGAAATGCCATTGGAAACTACTTCAATACCATCGAGAACATGGTATTACGAACCATTGAAATACAACCAGAACCCACTAACATACAGTACCATCAGGAACCCCTAAAATTCCATTGAAATGGTATCAGGAACCATTAAAATTCCATTGTAAATCAGTCAAATATCAGCAAGAATCATTAAACTGCTCAGGGTTAAACCATTAAAGTCCCATTAGAAACCATTGAACTAGACTGAGAGGCCACCAGAGAGACATTAAATAACGATTAGACACTTTCCACACTACATATGTTTTCAAGGTAAAACACAAACGTCTTTAACTGTGATTAGAAAAATAAATCCGGGAGCAGAAGTCGTCGGAGGAATATTTCGCAGTGATAAGGGCGCTTTGTGATTTGTGCTGCTGTCCCACTGCTCTCATCTCTTTCTTCTCCAACCCCATGTAGTCCACTTGACATTTCAGCCGTCCTGCTTTTAATGCAGAAATGCCCTTTTGACGCCGTCCATGTGCTTTTACCCCCGTTAGGAATTCTTTCATGTGCGCTTGTGGTCTTTCAATTATAAAATACAGTCAAACTTTACAGTCAGACTCCTGTTACGCTAATCGATAAGTTTCAGAGATAAAGTACTCCAGAGTAAACTTAATGGAAGATAAAGATAATTACGTATAATATTTTGCTGATTAATTGTTACAGAAGACGTCTGCAATCTGATAAATGATTGACACGACTGGAATCATCACAATGCCCCCAAATTCTATTTCTTTGTGTGTTTCAAACGTTATCATTTCAGCAGCGACCATGTGTCACCTCCAGCGCTAACTGCGCGTGTGTGTGTGTGTGTATGTGTGTGTGTCTTCTTTTGCAGTTTGTTCGCTTTATTTACTCCTCATCCAGCTTTAGTAAACAAGCGAGATGCGCTAGTGCAGGTGAATGAGCGTTTGAAGCGCTAGCGCTGCACTGATGTCGGCTCGGCTGGAGGAATTTTAATGAACGCGCTATCAGCCTGGCCCTCCGGGGAGTGCTTGTTTGAAAATAATTATCTTTTACAGCCGGTAAACTAAGCTTACACAAAGTGCGAGCACGAAGGGGAAACACGGCCGGCCGTTAGCAACACGGCTGCAATCTGTCACTTAAGTAAGCGGTGTTGCATTCATCTTCAGTGAACATGTCAGACGATTACTCAAGTACTAGTTTCTGGCCTGAAGATTTGCAAAGCTCATTGATTACCGCTGCTCGTGACAGATCACCTGCTAACACGTTTTTTCTGGGAGCGAGACGCTAGCGAATTCAAAGCTAGACAGCACGGAGAAATGATCAGCAGAGTTGTTCTTTGAACAAAGGCCACTGGGATGCAGGCTAACCGCTTCACGTTAGCTTGTACGTTTGGTATTCATGATGCTAACGAGTACCAACAGCAGCTTAGACTCATCCAAGACACAGTTGCTGATATCAGTCCAAAAAGCCCTCCTGAGCTTCAGAGCGACCGCTAGTCGAGGAGCAGAGACGAGAGGAAAGAGCTTGGAGTGACGGATAAACGAAGTGAACAGGCAGATGCAAACAGGGTCCCAGTCATTTTGTGCAGGGACAAATTGATGGATCTGTGTTTGCCAATAGAGCTCGAGGGGTAACAAGGTCATTTAAGACACAAGCATTTAAGCGACGTCACTGAGAGCAGGACGTAAATTTACTTCATCGCACTTAAGGCAAGGACACGAGGACGGACTGAGTGTAAACAGAAAGCAGAGACGGGAGTGGGGGGCGGGGTGAGGGGACATGGCGGAAAAACGTGGCTAGCCATAGATGCTAATGCTCTGGGTTGATCACGCCCCCTTTTTGGTATCACATGTTTACTTCCATAACTCGTTTCATAATCATGTGAGGACGCTCTGAAATCCTTCCTACAGAGATAACGAGCAGATACTGTATGCTGCACACTAACTACAGATGGTGTTTACTATTTATTTTTTTTGTCCTGGAATCTCACAGAATTTAATAAATAATAATAATTATAACAAATAAACACACATGAAGTACAAATAAAGGCATCTGCATTAGTAATCCCAGGTTTCCCCGGGGATATTAACATTCTTTATCACACCTAATGGAATTCGGTGCATGTTCATTCCCTAAACCAGCCTCGCACATTAATTTTCCAGATGCGTGAAATAAAATTAAGGCTGAGAAATTGGTGACAGGACTTGCATGTGTGTGTGTGTGTGTGGGTGGGAACTAATGAGATTGGATTGGCTATGTGAAGGAAATCCTCCTCGTGTGAATATGCAGAAAATAACCTGCCGGTCTAATCATTAGGATCTACACACAGCAGCCAATTTATTAACCAGGCCTCCTCTGTAGCTGAGTCTAATCGACCGCCAGGGCTGTTAATAATGGAATAATGCTGTACGAGTTGCATGTAGAAGCTACTGCAGCTGTTTACTACAATCAGCTTTTGGTGTACTGCTATTGAACAACCTAATAACATGGCCAGTGATAACCACAAATAAGCTTCTTTTTTACTTTCATTTTCTGCAGCACGAATACAGAAAGTCAAGCGATAAAGCATGAAAAAGTCTATATTGACCTGATCACCCTGATCTCTACAGCATGGTGCTCACATGTTAAATCCACTCACTCATCGCCTACCGCTTTATCCTGTATAGAGGGTCGCAGGGGCACTGGATGGGCTACCCCAGGGGACTTCGCGCAGGAGGTCCATGGTGGGCTGTGATGGTACTGCAGGTATGCCGCGAGAGATCGCTAACAAAAAATAAATAATATTTTCATTTTTGTAATTAATTTTGAAAATTGCTATATATTTTTTTAAATAATAAAATAAAACAAATGAATAGGATTTAAATTCCATTTTATTTGTCATTTATTTGACCTATTTTCATTCCAGTGTTTATCCTAATCATAATAATGTCAAAAGGAAATCTGTTAATGGAAAATCAACATCAGTGTTTTTTATTATCCAGACAGTCAGAATCCAGGCTTAACAATTTATAGTCTGCACTGGTTTATTATTATTCTTTTTTTACATTTTTTGCTTTGCACATTGCGTGTGTAAGTGGATTATTACCTCGTAATATTGCATTGCCGTACGACCATGGAATTGTTCTGTTTATAAAAATGAAAAATATATCCATAATCTTATACAACGTCTGCTCTCTGGACAATAAACTGGACCACATCTGACTCCAGCAGGCTACACAGCGTGAAGTTAGAGACTGCTGTGTGTTTTAACGGAGACATGGCTCAGCGACAGAGTACCGGACGCCACTATTCAGCTAGACGGGCTAGCCTTGTTTTGCGCCGACAGAAATGCAGCTCTGTGCGGTAAGACTCGCGGTGGCGGCTTGTGTGTTTATATCAACATGAAATGGTTTCTACTGTAGTTATTGTTCATTGCTGGTGGAGTTTGTGACTGTTAGATGCAGACCTTTTTATTTACCACGGGAATTCACTACGGTTTTCATTATCGGAGTGTACATTCCACCTAGCGCTAATGCTAAGGAAGCGCTATGGGAACTGCATGCAAAGATCAGTGAACTGCAAAATACACACCCGGATGGACTGTTTATTATTGCTGGAGATTTCAACCATGCAAATCTCAAGTCAGTGCTTCCTAGATTCCATCAGTATGTGGACTTTGCAACGAGAGGGTGTGGATCTTGTTTACACAAACATCCCCGGCGCATATCGGGCAGAGCCCCGCCCCCACCTCGGCTACTCAGACCTCTGTTATGCTAATTCCAGCATACAGACCACTCGTCAGGTGTTCAAAACCGGTTCTGAAGCAGGTGAAAACCTGGCCAGCAGGAGCCATCTCTGCTCTTCAGGACTGTTTCGAGAGCACTGACTGGAACATGTTTAGGGAGGCTGCAACTTACGGCGACTTCACTGACTTGGAGGAGTACACGTCATCAGTTACCAGCTACATCAACAAGTGCACCGATGACGTCACTGTCTCCAAGAACATCATCTCACGACCCAATCAGAAACCGTGGATTACTGCGGAAGTGCATGCACTTCTGAGGACCCGAAACGCTGCCCTCAAAGCAGGAGACAAGGTGGCCCTTAGAAGAGCAAGAGCCGAACTTTCTCGGGCCATCAGAGAGGTGAAGCACGCACACGCCCAGAGAATCCACAATCACTTCAGGGACAGCAGCGACACACGGCGCATGTGGCATGGCTTACAAGCCATCACTAACTACAGGACTACATCACCTGCCTGTGACGGTGACGGCTTCTTCCCAGATGTGCTGAACAACTTCTACACTCAGTTCGACAGGCAGAGCGACGTGGCGGCGCGGAAGACCACCCCTCCTCCGAACGACCAGGTGCTGTGTCTCACTATAGCTGAGGTGAGGAAAACTCTATGCAGAATCAACCCACGTAAAGCTGCTGGACCAGACAACATCCCAGGCAGAGTGCTCAGAGAATGTACAGAACAGTTCTCACCGACATCTTCAACATCTCTCTGAGTAGCGCCGTCATTCCCACGTGCTTCAAGGCCACCACCATCGTCCCCGTGCCCAAGAAGTCTACTGTGTCCTGTCTCAATGACTACCATCCCGTTGCACTTACACCCACCATCAAGTGCTTCGAGCGGCTCGTCATGAGACACATCAAGACCCTGCTGCCCCCCTCACTGGACCCACTGCAATTTGTGTACCATCCTAACCCCTCAACGGACGATGACATCTCCACTACACTCCATCTTGCCCTCACACACATGGACAAGAAGGACACATACGTTCGAATGCTGTACATAGATTCCAGCTCAGCATTCAACACTATCATCCCTCAACATCTGGAAGCTGAGCTGAGCCTGAACACCTCCCTCTGCACCTGGATCCTGGACTTTCTGACCGGAAGGCCTCAGTAAGTACGGATTGGGAACTGCACCTCCAGCACCACCACACTGAGCACTGGGGTCCCACAAGGCTGTGTGCTCAGTCCCTGATGACACGACCGTGATGGGTCTCAATAGCAAGAACGACGAGTCAGCGTACAGAGAGGAAGTGCAGAGGCTAACGGACTGGTGTAAAGACAACAACCTGTCTCTGAATGTTGACAAGACAAAGGAGATGGTTGTTGATTTTAGGAGCACACGAGGCGACCATTCTCCGCTGAACATCAACGGCTCCTCTGTGGGAATCGTCGAAAGCACCAAATTCCTGGGTGTCCATCTAGAGAAGGACCTCATCTGGTCCCTACACATGAAAGCCCAACAGCGTCTCTTCTTTCTGAGAAGACTGAGGAAGGCCCAGCTTCCACCACCGATCCTGACGACCTTCTATAGAAGAACTATCGAGAGCATAGTACACCACCAAACTATCGTACACACCAATCTGTAAATGCTTCACTGTTTATCTCTTTTGCACAATAATCACTACTGGACTACTTTTTGCACTAATTCCTCAATTCTTGCTGCTGATGTTTACAGTTTCTCACGACCTCAACACCATATATATTCTGTAATGTTATGTCGTGTCACTTTGTTGTTGCTCTTGTTTGCACATTTGCACGTGAACTTTATGTTGTCTGTAAAACCTGTAGTCTTACTTACTGTAGCTAGTTAGTTTTTGTAAATTTATGTTGTAACTTATGTCAGGTCAATATGTCTTGTCTCTGCTAACCAGCCGACTAGTCCTCTTAGTTAGCTAGTTTAGTGTTTAGTGTTTAGTTTAGTGTTTAGTGCTCCTGGTAATCTATGTTGTAAATGTATGTTACATGTAGCACCTGGTCCTGGAGGAACGTTGTTTCGTTTCACTGTGTACTAACTGTATATGGTTGAAGTGACAATAAAGCCTACTTGAACTTGAACTTGAATATATTTAGTTATAGAAAATACCTGTTATTCAGATATGTAATTAAAGGTTTGGGTGGGCCGCAGGAGTTTTTAAAATTGGCCTTTCAAAAACCTACAATAAAGCATTTCTCCGGACAGATTGTGAATTAATCAAATAATTTATTTTATGAGTTATACACATTTCAATACTTTCAATTTGTTTTGTAACAGGATTGTAACATTTTTGTTTCAAAGAATATTCAACAGTTAATTTCAGTATTGTGAAATTTCCTCAGTAGCATCAGTTATGACATATTGCGCTTACATTACCGTGGTACTTGTGATTTCACAGGGTGTTCCGATGATGGGATTTTTCAAAGGAACTGACATTTCACAGGGATCAGGGAGCACACTATGGAATGGAACGCAGCCCACTGTCTAATCACTCTGAAACAGCTGAACACAGCAGGACAGTAAACCAATCATAATGAAGGGGCGGGGCCAGGACAGAAATGCATATGACAACAAAGATAGTCGTGCAAAATGTGTAGCTGAAGTTCTGTTCTTCTGA
Organism: Channallabes apus; assembly: GCA_030522415.1. NCBI lineage: Eukaryota > Metazoa > Chordata > Actinopteri > Siluriformes > Clariidae > Channallabes > Channallabes apus. The sequence goes on from CM060121.1 coordinate 1,427,571, forward strand.
ATCTGATCAAGTGAGAGATGTCAAAAGGAAAAAGTAAAGTTTGCGATAAATAATGGTATAAACTAGAGGTCGGTCCTCCTGTCAATCAATCGTATATTTTTGTGATATTTTACAGCGAAGAGAAAAGAAAGTCCTGTAATTCAAGCCAGGAGTGATGACGGACAGCTAGACCAAGGTCACCTCCCCCAGACGGCTAGACAGTGTCAGGTGGAGATGGATTTTTCCCTTATTTTTTTTTTATTCCAGAAATCGATCCCCCCCTACCCCCCCCCCCCCCCCCCCACACACACACACCTCCTCACTTAACGATGCCACCTCTTCCCTGATGACTAATTAAACCTTAACAGCGGATGTAGTCCTGGCTCCGTCAGCAACGGAAAGACAATTAGTGCCATCCTGATGTCCTTCCGCAGTGGAAAACGTGGTCGATCCTTCTCCCTGTCTCCATTAGCATTAGCCGAGCAAGACGAACACAGAGACGAGATAGGGAAGAGCACGCCTCACTACACTGTGATCGTCAGTATTAATATATAGGGAGAGAGAGAGACTGGGGTAAAGCTACGGGAATGAAGTGGTATTAATAAAGTGGGTGTGGAGGAAAAGCATGGAGATACGTAGAGGAGGGAACAGTGCTGGAGTAAGCAGGTCAGAGTGATGAATGAAAGTGTCTCACGGGGGACACGAGGGACGCGGCGATGCGACGAGGCGATGCTTTTGGTCAGCGGAATACAGAGGAACACAAGCGATGGAGGAGGAGCAGGAGCGAGGTTTTGGGAAGAGAAAGACATAAGACACTGCATGAGATGAAGATGTTCCTCAACAAAATGTACATAATTATGAATCTGCTTAAATACTAGTTGTAGTTAATTTACATTTTTCTGAAGGAGGATCTGGAATATCTATTAACACAACCTGTCTTAGTAGCATATAAAGATGTAAAGTCTGTGTGTGTGTGTGTGTGTGTGTGTGTGTGATTGAGAGCGTGTGGATAAACGTTTGTTGGTTTTTCTTCCACTTGATTGCGATGGCAGTGGAACCCGCAGACTTGGTGATTGACGCTGCTGGAACAGACATTCCGCTCCGTGTGTGTGTGTGTGTGTGTGTGGGTTAGAGATAGGGCCACTGCATTATGGAGCTTACACATAGAGAGTGTATCATGGTGACAGACGCCGTCACCCCCACATGCTGTCGGAGCGTAAAAGAACTCATTCAGTCTGGGTGGACCCCTGGGAGTGCGCACACGCAAACACACACACACACACACACACACACACACTTGGGAAACAGATCACGCAGCATAGAAAATAAGCATTCAATAGAAACATCTACAAAACCTTCTGCACGTTTTAAATACCCACACACACACACACACACACACACACACACACACACAATCCAGCAATTGCAAAACCCTCTATGATATGGGATAGTAGGCAGAAAAAAAACATCACAGCTTTGAGGTACTTTGTCTCCTGACAGACAGACAGACAGACAGTGAAACTGCTGTGTTGTAAGAGGAATAAAACACTGGAAGGTGCGGCTGAGCTCTTTTAATCTCCACTAATCAGCTGTGAGGTCCTGCAGAGCTACAATCCTACGAGAGTTCGCTTTTTATTCCAAATGTCTTACTCCCATGATGCACCTCTTCAGCTTCCTGTCCTCACATCAACTATACCCCCCCCCCCCCTCTATACAGTTTATGTACATAAAGGCTCCTGCATTCTATCTGTCAGGACTGCAGAACGTCTGGTCTGAAATCTAAATGTTAGTGAAGTTGCTGTTGTTGTTGTTGTTGTATGTTATTTATGTTTATTTCGTGTTTTATTCCACGCTTCATGTCTCCGGGATGGCATGCGCTCAGCTCTCGTCCTCAGGCTGATCTGTAAAAGTGTCACTGCCTGGTCCTGACATTGACGCTGACCTCAGAACACACACACACACACACACACACACACACACACTCACACACACACAGAGTGCACTAAGGGTCTAGAGTATAAAATCTTAATGAATTATTAAACTAGCCAATTATTAGAGAGAGAGAGAGAGAGAGAGAGAGAGACAGTATGCAGAGACAGAAAGATACAGTATACAGTATATATTGTCCCTGATTTAGAAGGATGTAAAAGGGAAGGATGGAAACAAAGATTAAAAGAAAGATGTTTCACAAAGCGCCATTTTTAAGAAAAAGAGAAAGTCTAGGTTAACAGTCCGTGGCTGACGGCTAAGAGCTTATTTTCTTTTGTTCAAATTTAAAAGCATTAATTCTGGGTGAAATCCTCAATTTCAACCTGTTTAACAAAAAAAAAAACAAGTTAAAATGTGACGGATATGACGAAGATAAACCTCAAGGCTGGTCTGTTTCTCAAGAGCTAAACAAGGCTCGGTTAGCCGTTAGTGGTTAG
>CM060121.1:1434975-1537475 GCA_030522415.1 Channallabes apus
GTCTTTCTTGTGCTTGAAAATCAAAGTGGTCACTTAAATATGGTGTTATGTCCCAGTCTAGGGTCATACAGCAAAAGAATGGTTCAGGGTTCTATTTTAAACTGTATGGAAATGGTGGTATATGGCAGAAAGAACTAGATCCAATCATTAACTGATGAAATAATGAGGTGTGTATATACTGTACAAACACACACACACACACACACACACCAGGAGGAGGATCAGATTCAGGATGGACCCAGGCCAAAATAATAAACAAAATGGTATTTATATTTAGTAGCTAGATTACCTGCAAAACAAAAAAAACACACAAAGAAAAATACAGGTACCTTCCCGGACTCCCTAAACCAAAAACAATGAAATTATCTACAAATATATACAAAGACCAACCAAACCAAAGGGACAAAGCAATAATCAAAGTCAATTGGAGGCAAAAAGTCAAAACCGGAATACACAACCAAATATCAAAACGCCAAAATCACAACCTCTTTCCTCTTTCCCGCGTCTCTCTCCGGTTTATATATGGTCGCGCTAGTCGATGACGTCACTCAGGGCGGAAGCGACCGTGTGGAAGGTCAGGAAGATGCCGATGTCAGAAAACCTGGAGTGGAGTCTGGAGCGGCGCGCGACCAGGACATGATACACACACGCGGCGCAACGGAGCATTTATACAAAGCATAATATTTTTATTAATTTATTATTTTATCATTTTCATTCATTTATTTTTTACTCAGTAGCGAATATGATTTAAAATGTAGCGAATTACAATACTTCAAACAAAACGTACTTAAGTAAAAGTTAAATTACAGATTTTTAAAACTACTTGTAGAAATACACAAAAAAAGCTACTCAATTACAGTAACGCGAGTAAATGTAATTCGTTACTTTCCACCTCTGACCAGGGAGAATGTAAATATGCAGGTGTACGTGAGAACAGAGAATAAATATAATGTGAACGCTGGCCAGCGCTGGGTGGCACCGGGTGCTTTAAAAACCAAACGAAAAGCCCCTCCTTTTTCTTCTTGCTACCTTGCTAACATTCGTAGGACCCATGGTGGTGTGTTTGCACTAAATCTTGTACAAAATGCAAATAAATAAAATGTAAACTCACTTCGCTTGGCTTTCCATTGTTGCATGCAAGGTTTGAACGGCTCCCAGTCGCGCACACAACTTAGCCGGCGCTCGGTTTGGCTTGATTCATTCTTATACCGGAAATTCTTCTTATGCCGAGGCAAATTTCTTGCTACGTAAATCTCCGTCCTTAATGTGTATGTCAAGATACCATTGTAATGGAAACCTGAAAACAATGTTCACCAGCTCAAGACAATTTCGTTCTAGAGACAAAACCACACTAAATGGTTACCAATAGTTTTGTCATGTTTAGCTTTGAGTCCATGTTCCAATAAAATAAACTAGGAAACATTTTATATTGAAATGGGTCGCATTTGTCCTGATCAGAAGAAGAGGGTTAATGTGTGTTCCGAGAACAACTAGGGGACACAGAAGCCCGGAAACATACTGTAGGTACTTTTAAACATCTGCACGTAAAACTAACACACTAAAGCTAACGTCACTTAGGGGACTGGACTGGATTTATAATCTTCAGCAGATCTGATCTGTGGCTGATGAAATGTGTAAGTGTGGATCTGCAGGACGTGGACCTCATTTCATCCGGACCTTAAAAACGTCCAGGAGTTTCCTAGTGAACACCAACGAGAAAACAGCTTCCATAAATCAAACCCCAAACAGCACCAGGGATCATTTAAAGGTTTTTTTTACAGCTTCATATATTTTCTCTGTCACTATATAAGCGTCTCTTATAAAGTCTTCAGAGACGTCGGGTTTATTGTGCACTCGCTCTGCTTCACTTCATTTTCTTCTGGTAAGAGACTTTTCTCTTTCACCTGTGAGGCAGAAGCCTGAGCGTAACATCGGTTCGAGATGTTCACTCGTTAATGTAAGTTTATCAGAGTGTGTAACTTATTCCATCATGATCATTAGAGGAGTAACTGCAGTCCAGACCAGATTTTTATAATTCAGTTCCTTTTAAGATTTACGTTGCCAGATAAAAAAAAAACTTTTTGAGTTTGTTATCGATAATTTGTTAAAAAAAAAAAAAGTTGGTGATGATTCTTTTGGACTTTTGTGTGTGAGTTCGTTCACCCTGACCAATGTCACCGTGTAAGACCTCTGAAAGAAAAACAATCTTTTAATCTCGACCGGTTCATTAATTGCAGCAGGATGAGTGCAGGCGTATTGGACTTTCTCTTTTTTAGTCCTTTTTTATTTAATTTGCAGAGCCAACCACTATCTCTTCATCTCTCGCCTCTTTCTCCACCCACATTATTCCACAAATTGCAATTCCGAGGTGCTTTTTTAGATTAACGAGTCCGTGCACGATGAAAGAGAGAGAGAGAGAGAGAGAGAGAGAGAGGACACAAATTCAGATGAGTCTTTTGGAGAATTGAACATGACTGAAAATCCTACACTCTGTGTTCACACCAGCAAGTGAGATGGTTAAATGTTTTACAGATATGCGAGATGACACGATGATTTCAGCATTTTTTTTTCTAATCTAAACTATCCTATGTCTTGTGAGATCATGTAACATCTGATGTTTTCATATTTCCAACTCAAAATGTTATTTTCCATATTGCTTACATTAGCAAGTCACTCACTGCTGCTGTTCTTGCTTGTGGGCGTGGCCTCTCCACCATTTTTTAAAATTAAAATCATGATAAATTATAAAGTGCACTAATGCAGCATATCTTTACCTTTTTAGATTTTTATACCTCACAGTTTACAATTATATTTTGTACATTCTGTAAATCCATATTTTTTAAATATTTCTCTTCTTCTTTGTCTTTCGGCTGTTCCCTTTCAGGGGTCGCCACAGCGAATCATCTGCCTCCATCTAACCCTATCCTCTGCATCCTCTTCTCTCACACCAACTAACTTCATGTCCTCTCTCACTGCATCCATAAATCTCCTCTTTGGTCTTCCTCTAGACCTCCTGCCTGGCAGTTCCAACCTCAGCATCCTTCTACCGATATATTCACCATCTCTCCTCTGAACATGTCCAAACCACCTCAATCTGGCCTCTCTGACTTTATCTCCAAAACATCTAACATGGGTTGTCCCTCTGATGAACTCATTCTTGATCCTATCCATCCTTGTCACTCCCAAAGAGAACCTCAACATCTTCAGCTCTGCTACCTCTAGCTCTGCCTCCTGTCTTTTCTTCAGTGCCACTGTCTCTAAGCCGTAGAGCATCGCTGGTCTCACCACTGTCCTGTACACCTTTCCTTTCATTCTTGCTGATACTCTTTTATCGCACAACACACCTGACACTTTTCTCCACCCATTCCAACCTGCCTGTACTCGTCTCTTCACCTCCTTTCCACACTCTCCGTTGCTCTGAACCGTTGACCCCAAGTATTTAAAGTCCTGCACCTTCTTTACCTCTGCTCCCTGTTCCTCTTGGGTTCCTCTCATTCACACACATGTATTCTGTCTTGCTGCAGCTAACCTTCATTCCTCTGCTTTCCAGAGCGTACCTCCATCTCTCCAAATTTTCTTCCACCTGTTCCATGCTCTCGCTACAGAGCACAATGTCATCTGCAAACATCATAGTCCATGGAGACTCCTGTCTAACCTCATCTGTCCTCCTGTCCATCACCAGAGCAAACAAAAAGGGGCTTAGAGCCGATCCTTGATGCAGACCCACCTCCACCTTGAACTCTTATATTTTTTAAATATTTCTATTTTAACAATATTTTATTTAGTAATTTTTGTTAAATTTTACATTCCTTACTTACACAAAATGCAAAAATAATATTTAAAAAAAAAAAAAAATAACTTAAAATAAAATATATATATATTTTTTTTATTTCTTGCAGGAATTGTTGTAGGGAGTTTGCCTCGCTATCAAGCGAGCTGAATATGTTTCACATGCCGAGGCAAATTTCAGTTTTTAAGGCAAAAATTATTTTTAAGCGGGGCGTTCGTATGGTACAGCTATAACATGTTCAGTGAGTGAGGAACCAAACATCACGGCTCTCTGTCACACACGTACGTACAGTAGATAATGAACAGTAGTGTGCCAGGTGGTTGTGTGAGTGAGGATTACACTGCGTGTGAGGAGTGAGGGGATGTGATCAGAACTTCATTTACTTTAGTGATAAAGTTCAGCTCTGGGGATTAAGTGCAGATTTAAATAACAGGATTTAAATCCTGACACAAATCTCACTCTCATACAGTAGAAGACCTCCGAAACGCCCGTCTGTTCTCCTAAAGGGTGCCGAACACCTCCATGATGATTCGACAAGGTACTCTAGGATTGAAAAAGGGGCGTGGCCAATGGGTAAAGGAGGCAAGTTTGTTTTTTTTCTCATAAGAAGCTGTATTTGTCTCTACAGTGTGTTTATGATAAGAATCCAAGACAGTTCTACCACTTCCTGCACACACACACACACACACACACACATAGCGAGAGAATACACAGGTCAGAAGACTTTTTATGACTGCAGGGAAATAAACAACACTCAGTCGTGTGAGAGCCTCAGAGAGCAATCACAGCTTATAAAGCTCTATAAAAGTCTAACGGCTACTGCTGCTGACTAACAAGTGTCCTGAATAACAACACACACACACACACACACACACACACACACACACACTGCATGAGGTTTTGGCCAAGAAAGGTAACTCAAGGAATGAAAAGAAATTAAAATGGCGCTGATCGATGACACGCAGGTGAGAACATTCATCACTTCCTCTCTCTCTCCTTCTGTGTTTCCCCTTAGAGAGAGAGAGAGAGAGAGAGAGAGGGAAAGGGGGAAAATCAAGAAAAGGTAGAGAGAATGAAATAATATCTAACTGTTTTTTTAATATGTGGATTTTTAAAAGTACTGATGGATTTATTATCATGTACACTTGACAGATAGATAGATAGATAGATAGATAGATAGATAGATAGATAGATAGATAGATAGATAGATAGATATTATATTTAATAATGTTTGAAATATATTTTATTTAGTATTCAGTCGCCCTGAACATCGCTCGACTTAAACCTCTGATCATCGGCTCTGTAATAAATCTCATCAATATATCAGAAATCAGATTTGATTTTAAAACTTTCTGTGCAGGTGAAGGGGGACGAAGGGGAACAGCGGGGACGAAGGGGAACAGCGGGGACGAAGGGGAACAGCGGGGACGAAGGGGAACAGCGGGGACGAAGGGGAACAGCGGGGACGAAGGGGAACAGCGGGGACTCATGCTAATGTCCTCCTGTTTTACTCCAACTTTCATTGTTATTCAACAATAAACTTTTAAATTAAACATTTTTTTTAAGTGAAAAAAGTAAAACAAAACAAAATCTGGTACCAAAGTGATATTAGTTAATAAAAGGTTAGTGTTTGTCAGTTCAGATTCATTGACTTGAAGCAAATTTAATGAAATCAAAACAGATCAATGACTGAATGATTGACATCAGGATCACTTTTTCAGTTTGTTTAAAAATAAAAGAGCAGCAGTTTTAATAGATTATTATGGATTTGCTTTGGGGTTTATTTGTTTTTCCAAGTTCAGACACAAGCGAGAAGCTGTTGTTTAGGACGTTTAGTTTGATCAGTAAAAGTCAGATGTAAGTTAAATGATTTTGACAGAAATTAGTGCATTATTTAATCAGTTTTTAATCAGTTAGCCTTATTAGAGATACTGTATGTTTACCAGAATTAAGAAAACAAAAACACCAAACAGGCCACACCCACAAGAGACACACCTCCACACACCCACAAGAGACACACCTCCACACACCCACAAGAGACACACCTCCACACACCCACAAGAGACAAACTGAAGTTAGCAACTTGCTAGATTGAACTGAAGATAGAAGTATAATTATTCTTTCCAGCCCTGAAGTTTGTGTCTAACAAGACGTACAGATTTCCTCCAACACCCCTTACACACACACACATGTACACACACACACACACACACACACACACACCAACTAATGAGCTTAGAACCATTTTCAGTTTGTACAGGTCATCGCGAGTCCGTATCCACACACACAAGCGCAGAAATCAAAGTGTTCTCCTAATTGAATCACACAAGCCTCGCTGATAAACAAGCTGCTTCGTGCCGCGCTCCACTATTTGAAGTTGAAGAATCTCGCGGCTCTTCGCACCGCCTCCCTCCTCCTCCGCGTCTCTCCTCCAGCACTTCACTCGAGCAATAAAGGCCTTTTCATCCTGAACAGGGTCAGAAATAACAAGGTACTGACTGTACGGCCCGTGTTTAAACAGCAGCACCTGACTTGCATTTGTTTGTTTGTTTGTTTGTTTGTTTGTTTGTATGAATAAAAGCTTCTCTGCGGGTAGAGAAGTAGACGATTTGAGTCGCGTAAAAATGAAAAGCATTTCAGGGCATTTAGTTGCTCAGCATCGGACGTCTGGAAGATATGATTAATACTTGGACAATTGTTTTCTTTTGACTGAGTCACTCGGATGAATCATTGCTTTTGTTTTATCCATAACTGACCTGGTAGATTTATGTAAGATTTACTTAATAAATTTATACGTTTATTTATTCAAAAGTCAAATGTGCCAATCTGAGGAATTTCTGACGTTTGACTCAGTCAATCATTTTGGTCGTGATTCCAACCAAACCTACGATTTTCTTTCTTGTTGTTTAACAAATCACGTTTTTTTTTTCTCTCTTTCGGTTAAAGCCCAGATCAACTCCTTCACCACTCAGTAAATCATTCTATTAATCATCAAATCTTTTCTTCATGAATCTTTTCATGTGGCTCCTTTAATCGGTCTAATCAGCTGCGTTCAGTGATTCCTGTCTGTTCTGAATCAACATTCATGTCCAGTGTTTTAGTGACTTTTCTAAACATGGACATCTGATTATTGTATATAACAACACACAACTGGATCGGATATAAAGTACAGAAACTCATTATGAATAATGATGATCATAATTGATTATGAATTCTTGTTGCCATGGTTACGTCATTAGATGTTACGTCATTAGATAGAATATTTATTCTAGATCCAACACAATCTTACACGTGCTAAATCATAACATATTTAACTTAAGGTTAGCGGTTAGCTTAAGGGGCGGGGTTAGCGTTTGTGTTTTTCGTCCATGACCTCGTCATTCTTCTTTGTTGAAATTCCTGAGCTGAGTTCGACTTTAGCGGTGTCCTGATGTAAGAAACGATTTAATTAACGCACACCTACGAGTTTATAATTCTGAGTAAAAGCGATACAGCACTTCATGCTAATTTAGATAATTAATTTAGATGACTTTGGGTTTTGTGTTATCTGGTTTTCATGTAATGCAGATTAAATGTTCAGTCTAAAGTGACGGACTGCCTGTGACACGTCTTGAAGAAATTATAGATTTTTTTTTTTTGCAGGTGGAGTAAAAACATCCTAGCTATAATTTTACACTATAAAAAAGAAAATATAGTTTTTGGCTTATCGTCCAATCCTGTGACATCATATTGACATTCTTCTCTGTCGTACAGGTCAGCGACACGGGTAAGAAGTTAATGTTTCAGGCTGTGTATTTGTCTGTTTCAGCTCTCTCCGTTACACTCAGTCGGCCAGATCAATAAAGAAAGAGCAGAATTTATTCTTTAGTCAGCCATCTATCTGCTTCTCCTCGACCCTCTTACACTGAGACGTACTAAAATAAGCCGTCTACTGATATTAATATTGGATGAGATCAGTGGACACTAATGTATTCAGCACCCTCTCCACCCTTGGGGAAATATTAATCGCTGTTATCTTTGTACTGTAACTCCGTCTCTGCAGGATATTGAAATACACCCTGCACTAATAAGCAAATAACAACGAGTCTTCTGCTTTGTATTAGGATAAAAAGAATGTCAGCACAGACACAGCGGTGCGAGCGCAGCACACGATGATGAAAGAGCTGCACTGTTAATATTAGAGAAGTTAATAATCTTCATGCATCCTCTGCCTCCTCGGCTAGACGTAGGTTTTTTTTTGCGCTCAGGTCTCCTTGACTGAACCGGTGATAACTTCAACACAACAGATTGCAAATAAAAACATTAATGGATTCATCACAACTTTGCTCCATAGCTCGTAAGTTTCTGTTTACACGTTTAGACGATAGAGTGTACGGTTCTATAAGGAGCACTGATCTCTAATCTACACCCAGGTGAGCCGGGGATCATTTTCACTCGGGTTCCTCTCAAGGTTTTCTCCCTCATGTTGACTGGTTGGAGGTTTTCTCCACCACCACCACCATCGCCCCTGGCTTGCTCATGAGGGACAAATGTATTTAATTTCTCCCAAAACAGGATCATCTCGACTACTGTTGAAAGGACAAACAAAGTTTTTATCTCAGTGTACCCAAGGTTCCTGAATCAGATTTATTTTCAGTTTATATACAGTACAATAAACACTCCATCCATCCAGGAGCCTCTGTGGGACCGCGGAGGCCAACAGTGATTACTTCTGTATTTATTCCCATTTTTACACTTGTAGCAGGACCACCAGTCGCGCATTCACACACTACGGGCAATTTAGGAATGCCAATCAGCATGTCTTTGGACTGTGGGAGGAAACTGGAGCACTTGAAGGAAACCCACCAAGCATGTGGAGAACATGCACAACTCCACATACAAACCCTGAGGTGGGAGTCGAACCTGAACCCCGGAGGTGCAATTCGACAGTGTTAACAATACCACACAATACATACTGCACAAACGTTATTGGAAGTCATGTCTCATGTGACTTTAAATGCCCCCTAGTGGTCGAATTTATTTTTTAAATTTATTTTTTATCATTCAGAATTTTTCTTTCCATCCCAGAAGTCTTGGGCTAATTCCTGATACTTTACGGCTTATCGCAAAAAAACCTATTTGGCAGCAAATTCTATACTTTAGGGCCTCCAGGTGGCGCAGTGGTAAAGTGATCACCCTATCATCCGGAGATCGCTGGTTCGATTCCCAGGTGATGCTGTAACCTCTCGCAGCCGGAGGTCTAGAGAGAGCTGATTGGCTGAGCTTTCTCAGAGGGGAGGGATGAGAGGGACTTAGTGCTCACATTAATCACAGGTCTACGGCCAATCAGGGGCGTCTGTGAGCTCGCGCACGTGGAGGGAGCGGATAGCGCTGTCCTCCGAGTGTGTTACTCCGCCCCTAACGGTGCCTGAGCGAGCAGAAAAGATGCGGTCGGTCGGCGTCATGTGGTTCGGAAGGAAAAACGTGATAGTCTTCGGTCCTTCTGACTGAGTGGTAGTAGTCGCCTTAATGTGGAGCCCCCTAGTGACTGGGAGGAATTGGACACGACTAAATTAGGGAGAAAATCGGTGGGAAAAAATTTATTAAATTCTATACATTAGATAAGATAATAGATAAATGTTTGTCAAAACAGAATCCAGTGGGCGGAGTCTAACCTGATCTATAAACTTGTGCATTTATCTTTTTTTTTCTCTTTTAAGAAAAGAAATTCAGCAGTAAAGTAATACTCATGCCTTTTTAAAAAAGACAAAACCACAATGTGGGAGGAGTTTCATCAAGTCTAACAACACCCCTACACCCCCCCCCCGGGATGCCTGAGGTCCTTCACTTTATGTGTTGTCATTATGAGTGTGTTATAACTCCGTCCCGCTGGCGTTGCCACGGGGATCGATAGGAGTAGATCGATTGAAGGAGTGCGACGAGCCTGGCCCGCATCCAACAGGGCTTTTCTCAGATGAATAACCGACTCGAGCGCCGGCCCGCAGTTAACAAGTCAACGTTTAATTGATAACCAGCGTTTAAAGGAGCGGGTTTAACCTTGCTGGGGGGGGGGGCAAAGGGGGGATGGGGGGTGGCTGCTTGAGTATGAGGGGCTTGTTCGAGAGTTGGGGTGGCAGGGAGTAAATGCTGGAGTAGGCATTTACTGCATGCCATCAGTCAAGGATGGGGGGAGCAGGGAGGACGGGAGGGAAGAAGAAAGAGAGAGAGAGAGAGAGAGAGAGAGAGGGATGGAATGACAGGGATAGAGAGGAGTGGCTGGCAGAGATAGAGGCGACAATGACAAACTAGACAACAGCAGTGACAAATGACAAAAGACTCACTGGCGGCCGGATTAAAGACAATGAACACAGGATGATGAAGGACTGGAGGAAGAGACAAAGAAAGGAAGAAAGCACAGGACAAGAAATACATCCTGTTCAGAAATACACGCTTGTGTTTTTATCATAAAATATTATCGTGACCCTGATACTGTATGAGCAATCAAATAAAACCAGGAATAAAACTGATTAAAATAAACACGAGTGTGAGCGTGTGTGTGTGTGTGTGTGTGTGTGTAGTACATCCTGTTGTGTCCTTCTTAAAGACAGAAAGCTTTTGTGTTTTTGTACCGCTCCGCCCGATCCTGGTTCCCTCTACACGACTGTACACTGTAGGTTTAACCCACGTTATCGTTCTTGATTTATGATTATGGATTGCCCTAATTTAAACCAGCCTCCTTCCTGAAATTTGTGGATTTGGCAAAAATAAACCCGCTGCTGAGTTACACATCTTTGTCTGGCTACAGTTGCTGCAGTTAAGTATTTCACTATTGTCTTGAGTTAATTAATTCATGGTAGTTTTTTGCCAGACAGCACAGTTAAAACTCACACCAGCACAACAAAGGAAGAGAGCACTGTGTGTACATGTGCAATAAAACCTGCTTACACTGGACTAGAAAACGTAGCTAAGCTAACTCACTGCGCTAACGTTGGCTGGATTAGCCAGAGAAGACCAGGAGCCTAACAGTGACTATTTATTAAATGTTTTTAGGATTCCCTGATCTAAAGTCATGTGACATGTTATACTGTAAGTGTTTAGCGTTAGCATTAGTGTTAGCACTCTCTCCGTTTTTTCTTCGTTCGTTTGCTGAAAATCCATCGCTCTCTTCAAACTTCCTACACATTTCACGGCCGATCCGGACTCGGAGCAGGATCGCGTCCCTAAAGCCCCAGGAACACTTTCTCTGAATCTCAGCTGATAAAAGTCAGCACATTCTTTCCACACCGTGTCAAACTCACTTACACAGGACACATCAGCGAGTTACAAAGTCGACAGCTTTAATTCCCCGACGTACGCCGAGTCTCTTCGCTAAAGCCGACCTGTAACTGAAGTCAGGTTTACGCAGACGTCTGAAACAAAACCATTACAGGAAAAAAAAAAGTGCTGTGAAGTGAAAAGTGTGTTGAAGTATATTTAAAGTTCGAAAGTTTCAAGCTTGCGGTGTCAAATCACCTTTAATGGCAAATCATGGTGTCATCTCTCCGTGCCGATGATCTTAAACGCGTAATTATCTCCGCTGTATCGGCTCTGAGGACAGACAGGCGGCGTTCTCACCCCATGCACAGATCTCTTGAATATTTAATCTCACACCTTCACACACTGCTGACAAGAATCCCCGTCATACCTCCAGCACTCCAGCATCGTTCCTTAGCTGGAATTAATTCCTTTTTTATTTCATTTTAAAGCAAAAATATATTGATGCTTGTTAAAGTGATAGCACTGATACGGTAAATAAAACACAATCAGTACATTTATCACTATTACTGTATATTAATTTATTAGCGTTAGTTCGCGTCGTTGCGGTTAAAGGGTTTGTAGAAATAGTTAAAAGATTAAATCTTAAAATAATCTGCTGATCTTTAATGATGTTATTATTTCAGACTGAAGCCAACGTACATGTGGACAGAACATTACGTAGTACACTAAGTTGTCCTTCTTTGGTGCTCAGACAAATACACTCCCTGTTCGGTAATCGGAGAGAGAATCACAGATGAGAAATGGAAAAAGTCGATCAGATAAAGATGAAGTTTTGTCTTAAAACGACTCCAGCGTGTTAAAATTCACTTATACCACTTCAGCGCTGTTATTTCAGACAAAGTGAAAATATCAACTAATCCCAGTCAAAATATTCACTTTATCTTTTCTAATTAATATCTATTGGTGCAGGTGTTTGTTTACATTGAGACAGTAGCGCATTAGTAGATTATTATACAGTAGATTATTAAACATGGCACTGTGTAAATTCTGTCCAGCGGTCTATAGACACGCCCACAGTTTGGCGAATGTGCAGTACAAACAGATTAGTTGTTCCGGTTTGTAATTTGGAACAAAACTGCTCATAACTTCACTTCTACGCAACATTTTGATTTCATTTATGGTGCAGGTTTAACTTCAGCCAAATACCGGATAAAGGAAAAGTGAAGTTTCATTCAGTTTTGGGTGATATTGTGACAAAATCTAGCAGACAGACAGACAGACAGACAGACAGGCAGACAGACAGTTTTCCGAGACTGGTTTCTGGTCTGTATGAAATAAATAAATGGTTGAAAAAGCGAGTTTTGACCAATGTACAGATAAAACCTTTCTTTTATTTATATAGATTATAAGCCTAGTTACTATTTTTGAATGTGTTACTAAGAATCGCTGGGATGAAAGAAGAACCTTTTTTTCGTAGTTAATAAATTATAATTTAAATAAGTGTTCCAACATAATTGTTGGGGGAAAAAACGTGTAATTTTCTCCTTCATATCTAGAAACCTTCACTTTCTGTATTCTGTAATCTGTATCTTCCTGAGAGGAGACCATTTGCGGTTCTATAATGAATCTTCAAGCGTTCTCCCAGAGGGACAAGCAAAGAGCCCTTTGTAGATGGGAGGATTGCCAAAAAATAAAGGCAAATTTTCCTTGGTTCTGGGTCTCACAAAACAAATACACTCCAACCGAGACTGGAACTCTCATGAGCAGATGTGGCAAACGTGTGAACTTTCCCTGACTTAGACAGAGCAGAACCCAGTGGAGCTCTGTTTCCTGTCTCCTCAGCAAGTTGGAAACGTTCCTCACCCTCAGAACCAAACCAATCCGGCAGATAAATCACGCAACATCAGCAGAGCCTTCCCGCGTCCCACTGACCAGAGCCTGGAGACCGGGACGAGGCAGTGATGGGTACGAAAGCAAAGTGATGCAGGTACAGAACATCTGGTTGGAGGCAAGCTGAATCGGTTGGTGGTAATGAGACAAAAGGACAGATGAGTTATGCAGCATTTTGCTGACACCTGGATTATTTTTTTCCTCCCAAAAGGAAGGGGATTTCTAATGTATTGCATGCACTGTTTTTGTAATACAATCCTAGAGACTCTGGCTGAAAAGAAAACTCCGGAACAAACACTGAGAACCAACATGAAATGACTGTAGCTGTAATTCCTGTACATGATGCATCAGTGCGTTCTGGTTCTTCATGTTCATGAACCTGTAAAATAAAGTGCATTGCCTTATCTCATCCTTATCTCCAGTCTTTTCTAATCTCACTGATCTCACGCCATGTTTGAAGATGGTTGTGGATATCGCGGTGGCCGGAAATCTGTCGTGAATCTTTCAGTCGAGGGACGAGTGTGGAGAGGTCACGCGATAACCTACATACAGTAATATTCCCCCAAAACAGTGATAAATCTTTCTCAGATACAATATGTCCCTCAGGGTCCTTCTACCCTTCGGATCAAGGGCACGTCTGAAACCACAGAGGCGCGCCATGTGACCGGGAGACATCGACTCTAAGGCCATGTGTTTGTCATCTGTCATTTGTCATGTCCTGAGTGAAGAATGTGTTCGCAGTGGAGTTCAAATTAAAATCAGCTTTGATGTTTTCTTTTAACGTTTTAAGATCAGATTTTATACAAGAATTTAAAAAAATGTCCAGTTTAAAAAATCCGAAACAGAGAAATCTGGATAAAGAGCTTTTTCACATATGCAGTGTTTTCTTTATATAAAAGCAAATCTCTTTATGTGGTTCTTTATGTAGAACACGGAGATCTCACTCGGCTCGCAGAACGTCCGAGCGATTTAACTCTTACACGACTCGCCCGCATGACGGGAACTCGCTGTGTGTTTTATATTGTAGCATTTTATTCTTTTTTTTCCCCAAACACCAGGTTTGTGCTGCAGATTTGCCAAATGATGTATTTTGTCTGACAAATAAATTACCATAATTAGTTATTTATATTATTATCTTTTCAAGTAACTAAGTGCCAGTTTCATCTTATATATCCTCAGGGCTGGTTTTTTTTTTTTTTTGCTGTTTCTATTCACACTTAACATAAAAGGTTGTTTTTTTTTCAGTGTGAAACCAATCCAAAAAGAGGAAGAATCAAAAGAATTCATTTCAATTTGATTCAGACACAAATAATTAATGAATATGAAAGCGCTCTTATATCTTTACTGAACAAATTACAGACAACAGCAGCAGTGAGGAGAAACTTCTCCCCCAGATGATTTCATCCTCTTCTGGCTGATACCGGATTATAAATCTTTTTTTTTACCACATTATATATAAATCAATTGTATATCCAGGTGACGAACAGTAAAGACAAATGAGTGTGTGATTAGTGATTAAGGCCATTTTCACATGAGGAGTGATTGATTGATTCGTACCGCGAACAGGAACGATCGCTCCCTCCTCCCCCTCCTCCCCCTCCTCCCCCCCTCCTCCTCCCCCTCCTCCCCCCGCTGGCCAGCGTTCACGTTGATCTTTGATCTCTGTTCTCGGGTACGGTTGTGTATTTACGCGTACACTTACCGAGACAGCAGGTGGCAGTGTGTACTGTATTTGGTCTGTGAGCCACCATTAAACACAAGAGAAGAAGAGAACAAGAAGGATAACTTTGGCACTATACCTGTTATTACTGATTATTATTACTGGTTATGAAAACGTAGGTCGGGGGATGGGATTGGATCGTGCTACGCGATTTCAGAGAAGACACGCGGCACAGCGTTTTCAGGTACATTTGCTTCCACATCTGATTCGATTCACGCCGCAGTTTGCTGTATCGTTCCCGAGACTCTGGAATGGTTTTTTGATCACAGAACAATTTTATTCTCACTGATTAAAATGAATCCGACTTTGGGCTCAAGTGTTGACGGAAACGTTCCCAGGTCCCTGATGTGAAAGAGTCCTAAGAGTCCTGGAATGAGAACAGGATTGCATAAGAATGAGCAAAAAGTGTATATGGGATTCTGCTGGCCACCAACATGAGCAGAACCTCCAAGCAGAAGGAGAACACACGGCCATATTTCATATAACAATAAATAACAGACTATGAGATGCAGAGTGCATAATACATCACTATCCACTAGAGGAGGACGCGCTTTTTGGCCTTCGCTCACGTCTCACGGTGACCTTCTTGTCGCCATTTCTTAATTTCCCCGAGCCATGTCGAGTGTGCCAAAAGCGCCAGTCCATCCATCACACTTCACATGCTGAGGCGGTAAAATAGATCCCTCCATGAGGCCTGTGGCTGTGCATCTCCTAATTTATTTATCTTTCTAAAAGAACGCTGTATGAGCCAGGATCTGTAAAGTCACCCTGCATCGCCTCCACTCGCCATACGCTCCATGTCAGGGCAGCGAACTTTACACATCGCTCACATCTGTACTTGATCTGGTCAGTTTGTCTGATTAAGGGAATCTGAATTCACTGAAATTAATGTAAGTGTAACAAATTCAAATCTCAATAGCTTGTGATATCAAAAACCTAATAATTTGGGTATGCCACAATAACTCTACCCTGCACGTCTCTGGACTGTGGGAGGAAACCGGAGTAATGCCAATGCGCAGATTGAAAATGATGTTGGAACGTAACGTTATTACCATGACAACCACCATCTGTTCATTAATAAAATGAGTGAGAGCAGCTCCAGTACATCACTTTCCAGGTGCAATTGTTTAATCTTGAACACAGTACAGCTCAGT
This sequence comes from Channallabes apus, assembly GCA_030522415.1. Classification (NCBI taxonomy): domain Eukaryota; kingdom Metazoa; phylum Chordata; class Actinopteri; order Siluriformes; family Clariidae; genus Channallabes; species Channallabes apus. The sequence continues at coordinate 1,450,766 of CM060121.1, forward strand.
GGTTAAGGCTTTGGACTAGTGATTGAATAGGAAGGTTCCAGGTTCTAAACCCCAGCACCACCACAATGCCACAATGTTAATGTTAGTGTTAGCAGTCTCCGTTTTTCTTCGTTTGTTTACTGGAAATCCATCACTCCATAGAAAATCCATCATTTTGGTTCTTGAGCTCAAATTTATAACGGGATGAAAAAAAGTCTCTCTAGATACGAGATTTCAAAATTCCATAAATGTAAATGAGTATTTATGACATCATAAAGTGACCTCCACATGAAGCTCATAGAAAAGTATACAGTATAAATAATTTTTTCTTTTGTATCTCTCATGTAAAATAGAACATATCTATTCTATATTCCATTCTATATCAACAGCTCGAACACGAGGACTCGGGTTAGGGTTAGGGTTAGGGTTTAGGGTTTAGGGTTAGGGAGCCGCACGAGCCGCTAATAATCAACAGATCTCCACCGTTAGCGTTTTGTAATAGTCAGAGATAAAGCTGTAAATGTTCTGAAAACTTTAAGACTGAGAAGTTTAACTCTTTTGCAGTTTCTCTGGAACATTAAAAGAGAGAATAAAGTGAAGCTGGTGATGGAATGAACGTTTATAGCTGCTATAATGCAAATCATCACTAACTTACACTGTACTTTTATTATAAACAGATAAAACAGATTCATTTTATTTTGATATTTTCACTGTTGGCGAATCACAGAGGACTGAAACAGTTTTTTCCCAATTTCAGAATATTAATAATAAACGAACAAACAAACAAAAAACAAAAGACAATGTGTGAGCTACACAAAGAAAGCGTTACCTTTAGTACCTAATGTGCCAAATTCACAGCACGTTTACGGCTTTCGAAGGTGAGAGCGCGTACCGAAATGGACAACATCCAGTATACAGACATACCGTGTGTGACTGCACGCCTTTATCAGGATTTTTTTTTTCCCGCCACCACATATGGCTCGACACTGACGGTTTTCTCGCAGTATAATTAGCCTAGCTTCTTCAGCGTAAACATGTCAGGTTATTGCTTTTGTCACCGGCGGTCCCGCAGAACCGCGGTGTAATTTCTCTCCGCGACTGTTTCATTTTACAGCGAGAGTGACTGCGAGCGTGCCGATGTGTATTTGCAATAAAAGGGAATGAAAGTGCCTCTCCGGTAAATCTGGGTTGGTCCGGGTTCGGGGGAGAGTAAATAAGCCGTTTATTGCTTTGCTGCTTGCGATCATGCGTGGCAGCGAGCAGCAGAGTCATCGGCGATTTAGAGGAAACTAGGCCAGGGTGAGAGAAAATGAAGCTGAGGTAGAGGAGATCATCCCCCGTGTCTCACTGGTTATCTAATAATAATAGAGCCGAAGGAAGAGAAATGACATGTAATAAGTAGTGAAAAATAAGTCAAAGACGTTCGGCGAACCCTGATGAATGCGCACAAAATATTAGACTCGCACCTCATATGCGGTTTATTAAGCTGCACTTATATTTCGGGAACGTTTTCCCATATCAAAGACAACACGTTTCCGCTCTGGTCTCCCGCTGACATTTCTCAGTTCCTCCGCATGTAATATTCGGTCCGGCTGAAGTGTCCCGGTGCCGGAGAAACCGAGACGCAGATAACCGAAAAGGACAGGTGTGTTTTTATTATTTCATGTTTTTATCAAGCAGGTAAACATCCTTTAATGATGTCATTCGTATGCAAATTAGCATCACTCGCTTCTATGAATGTTTTTGTACGGATGGATGATGATGAGTCTGGGTGGCTTAAGTGCGTGTTAGTTCCAGAGGAGGCGTGGCCTATGTCTGCGGCTGGGTCAGTGAATGAGGTGAAGCTTCTGTACCACAATCACATGAGATACACGTAAGGTGTAGCTTTAGCACCCAGTAAAAGGTGCGTGGCATCTGTCCTCCAGGGTAAATGAAGAGCAGAGGGCCTGTCACTCATGCCGAATGACGGCGGTGTGGCCTCTGTGAAATGTTAGATTTGATAAGAGCATTAAAAGCAGTTTGCCTCAGTCCCAGTGCAGAGGGCGTGGCCCCTGTCCCTGTCACAGCAGTGAAAAAGTCATAACCTCTACAGTCCCCATCTGTTCCCATCAGAAAACTCCAAACACCAGAACCGTGAGAACCATGAAAGCTAGAAAAGATGCTACTAGAAGTAGTAAAAAGACAAATAGAACAGAAGAATGAGAAATCGCTGCTCGATGTCTCTAATTAGGCTCCTGTCTTTATTTAAAGACCAACTCATTAGGGACTGGTTTTGTCTGGTGCCTCACCTTGACTCCTCACCCCAGTGCATGATGTCCAGTGTGTGTGTGTGTGTGTGTGTGTGTGTGTTAATTGGAATAAATATCGGCACTGCACTTGACCTTTGATCAGCGGAGTCAGTGCTGCAGGAATAAATGTTTTGACCGGAATAAATAATTATTGTTTCTTTTTTAAGAAAAAAGACAAATTTTATTATTGCTATATAAATCATTGGAATTAAATTGCATTGTTGAAAAATGAATTGGTTCCTCCAGTTTGTTTATTTGTTGTCTGGATCTTACATTAAGCTGCTCCATGAAAATATTTCATATTTTTTTGTAAATAAGCAAAAAGCGTCTAAATGTTATTTATTAAAACTTACAGCTTTACACTAAGACTGGAGACTCCTTCCATAAATGTCAAATGCATAATCTTTCACTATATGATATATTTCACAAACTCGAACTCCAGAGCTGCTGTTAGAGGAAATGAATCGACACCTTCGGGCCGAGTCGGATCCAGAATTTCTAGACTACAGTTCAGGTCTGTGCTCGTTCGCTTGTATTTTGTCCTTTCGGTAAGATGAAGGACAAAAGAATCCGACTTTGAGCTTCTCGTTTCTTCTCCTTCCTGAACGGCTCCTCATTTTTCCCCCTCAGGCCTCTTAATGAATTGGTTTTACCCTGTTTGCTAGTGAATTACCCTGCCCTCCCCTCCTAATTTTCCAATTTGCTGTGTCATTTATCTGTAATTTGGGATCGCACTGGGCCATATTACTCTCACAAACAGGGTGATAGACTTTATCAAGCGCGCTGTAGAAAAGAGATGCAGACGGCCAAACAAACAGCGATCACTAACCTCCAGAGACTCCACGCTTTAGTAAAACTGAAAGATTGAGACTCTTGTTGTTGTTGTTTTTTTGCTCCTGATTCTTTTCTCCAGGCCAAGTTCTGTTCGTTTCATCATTACAGACAGTTATGTGTGTTAATGGCTCAAAGGAAATTAAACCATCTTGATTAAGTGCTGCTGTGTCATCTTTATACCTGTGTGAAAGTGTGATATACTGTTGTTCTCACTTTATTCATCTATAATCACCTTCATGGCAGATTAAGATAACTCAGTCATGTGACATCAAACAGAAGAAACTTGTATTCTGGTTAAACTGATTTATCCGTAACAGCAGTCTTACTGCAGACACTGAGACCATTTGTGTGTTTCTGTTCTTTATTCACATTCATTTATATGCATATTTGTCCATCAGAATGTATCACAATACACTGTTTTTGTGTTCGACTGCACATTTGGCTCATCATCCAGTCGAAAACTGTTTCAAACTATCTGTGGCCAAATCATAACCTCTTGGCAGAGGCAACCAGATTTAGGGATGAAGCACCTTGGCAGAATTTATTCATGGTGAACTTTTCAGATCCAAATCTGTTTCCTGAACAAAGTCCACATTTGCTTTCCACGTACTGTACACTATTCCTGGCCAAGAACAGTCTCATACACTCTAATATTTAGTTTGACCACCTTTAGCTTTGATTGCGATGTGCAATGTGGTGGTCAACTCGTGTGTGTGTGTGTGTGTGTGTGTGTGTGTGTGTGTGTGTGTTTCCTCATCCACCCAGAGTCGCTCTCTCACACTCCTGGAGTCCTGGAATATGTCCCGTACCATCAGGGAAGAAGAGAAACCCTCCACTGATGTGACACTCCGGTGATTCAGTACATTCAGGTGGTCAGCTGACTTCATTTTATTGCCCCATAACGTTACTGAGTCTCGACCTGGTCACCTGATCAACCCCAGATCATAACACTGTCTCCAGAGGACGTGTACAGTGGACACTATACATGATGGAGCATCGCTTCATGTCCTTCACTTCTCACCCTGACACGCCCATCACTCTGGAATAGGGTCAGTCTGGACTCATCAGGTCACATGACCTTTTTCCACATCACTCCAGAGTCCAGTCTTTATGATCCCGAACAAACTGAAGCCGTTTTTTTTTTATGAGTCTCAATAACAAGTGGCTGTTTAGTCCCAATCCTGTGTGTTCTCATCTCATGTGTGTGTGTGTGTGTGTAAACTAAGCGTTCAACTGATCTCCCATCACACGCCTTTTGGATGTTTTTCCGACCACATGTCTTGCAAAGTTTATTACACAATTCCAGTCATTTGATTGGTTCCTTAGTTGTTGTCTTTGCTTGATGCAGGCCCTGACTCTTCTGAAACAGCGTCTTTATCTTTTGCCCATCTTGTGTCTATTGATTATGTAAACAACGTTAAAGGCAACAAAATTGAATCGTGAAATAAACATATGGAGGTTTATTTGATATCTTTAGGAAGGGTGCCAATAATTCTGATGGGTATTATAAGAGGAACAGTTATTTAGTGCTACAGACGGTCAGAGCGAACTAAGCGTGCATAAACATTCTGTAGATGAGCTGCCGGTGGTCTCGGTGTTGGCAGCAGATGTTGATGGGGACAGAAGGTCAGTCCATCAAAAGCCCATTAAAGCTCAGGACCAGTTGGCAGAACAGGACGTGTCCAGACTGGCACAGTGTCACTGGGGGTCGATTCTGCTGTTCTGCAGCCGTCCATCAGCCAGGGCTTGTTAGTGATTACGGTTTTAAAGGGATTTGACATTAGCGCTTAGCAAACAGCACGTAAAGCACAGAGTGATGTAAAACGTCACTGATACAGACCTCGTCCGGAGATCAGTCACAAAGTTCATGGTGTCTGATACTCAAAAGTACTTCTTTGTGATAGTTGTATTTTCTAACTGGTGGCAGTTTCTGTCCGCTGACTAGCCGGCTATCACCGGAGCGCACTTGCACTTTCTTGCTAGGTAGGTAAGGGCCGCCAACTAGCAGACCATGAGTGGGATGTGAACTTAACGAAACCTTTCCATTAATCAATTCATGAATAATAAAATATATTGTAGCAGATGGATGGTACTAGATCAGAACGGTACTAGATTAACACACAGTTCGACTAATTTAACAGAACCTCCTGTCGTTTATTCAATCTTATGCATTTAGGTAAAAGTATCAAATCTTTTATAAGATCAATCAGACTTTGAGCCATAAATAAGCAGATTCATGCAAAACTTTAACAGATCGAGGTTTATTTTTGGAGTGGTGTCGATTGGATCGATTGCTTCCTTACACGTGTTGCTTCTGCTATTGTGCAATCTATCATGTTTCATTAGTGGATCTTCAACAGCTGACCTGCGTCCTGCGTCATCTTCACACGCGTCATATTTCCTTTCAATAACTTCCCCAAATAAATAATTAGAATAAATGATATCTGTCCTGGACCTCATGTTTTACTCAGACCTTGTGTAGTGTTGGAACTCCTAATGAAGTTTGTAACAGAAATCAGTGCAAGTTTGATTTAAAAATACAAATCATAACCTACAGAAAGTCGTTTGTCTTTGCGGGACGTCATACGTTACTGATTTAAAACTGTATCTTCTGGAAAATATGGCTTTGGAAACCTTGAACTAGACCACAGGGAACAGTGCGGCGGTGGATCAGATGGGCCGATACCCGAAGCCGGCGAGATGGTGGCAGACGTGGAGTCTGCGAATAAATCGATTACGGGACTCGTCTGACGGATGGCCCTCCAGGAGAAATGGGACACGCTGGAGAATTCATTTGGCTGGCAAGGGAGACATACCAGGGTTATTCATCTCGCCGCAAATTTGGCAATTTCCCACAGCCTGTGGCTTAATTAGGCGGCTCGCGCCTCTGGAGCTTCGGAGTGATGATGCATGCCACAGATGCGCAGAGCTGATCTGGGAGACACGGTTGTTGATAATGAGAAATGAACTTTGTGGCTGCGAGCTGGAGCGGAAGGCTCTATTTACACTCCATCCTAACATGCAAACGATTTGGTGCTCGCTTCAAATCAAAGTTAATTCCTGCGTTATAGCTGAGGATTCGCACTGGACAGGAAGTCAGCAGCACTGTGTTCACATGCCGTAGTTATATGCAGAGGATATTCCTGTATTTCAACGTAAATTAAACTATTCATCCTTGTGGAATTTAACATTTGCAGGAGTCTTGTGCAAAACAATGTAAGTATGCAGTCATACTTGCGCCATGATGATAAGACTGATGTCATGTAGATGGAATGAGGTTAAAGTTTAGAGGTGGAGCTAAAACAGGCAGTTTGTGAACCCCAGTTAGCCTAACATGCATGTGTTTGGTCTGTGGGAGGAAACCAGAGTACCCGGAGGAAACCCACCAAGCACAGGTGCAAACTCCATGCACACAGACCCCGAGGTGGGAATCGAACCCTCAACCCTGGAGGTGCAAAGTGACAGTGCTAACCCCTACGCCACTGTGCCGCTGTCTTCATTAATAACATTATTATATTTGGATACTTTTTTATTATTTTAAAATATCAAACACTACTTTACATTTTTAAGTGTTTATGATTTTCTCTCACTCTCTATTCGATTAAATTTTATTTATATATTACTTTTAACAATGGTCATTTTTGCAAAGCAGCTTTACACAATCAAAAGACAATGATGGAAATGAGTGAGAAACTGTGTATAAATCAAAATGATCAGATTTTCTTCAGCAATAGGAAGAAACCTTGAGAGGAACCAGGCTCTACAGGGAACCCACCCTCATCTCTCCCATCTCTCTCTCTCTCTCTGTCTTTGTCTCCGAGTCGAGGTGTGAGCAGAACCTCCTCCATGTTCCTGCTGGAGCTCCAGGTGACTGATGGTGACAGAGTCCTCCAACACCAGATCAAGTGTCCCTGGGCAAAAGATTTATGAACTGGGGGTCACTGTTTCACCGCTAAATGTCCCCCACTCATCTACACGCTCACACACACACACACACACAATCCAATTCACATTGACATTCATAACTCACCTGTGTCACCAGTCCCTGTTGATGGAAGCTTATTGAAAATGAAGCCGTGTGCAGAACAGAGGACGACTTCAGCAGGAAAATAACAGCTTTAGTGCTGGACGCTTGCGTCCAGGACGGCAGGTGCTGCATTCTGCTAACGAGGAAAAGCCCAAACACATGACTGAACACAACATCTGCTCTGCTCTGCTCTTAAATGAGCCCTGACGCACCAGTCATTTCTCCTGGAACACAGATGTGCATGGAGAACCGACAGTAACTGGAACTCTGTGACGCTGTGGACTGAGGCAGCTGTGCGTTCGTGCATTTAGCATCTTCTCCTGGTCTGGGCATCAGGTGCATCTCATCACAGACATCTGACCAGACATGAGGAACTAAAGAAAAGGATGGAGAGGATTATTTTAAAGTGTAAAAACTCTGATTTCATGCCAGCAAGCAGCACAAAGAGCAACATAATCTATACATCATTTAATATTAATACAATTATTGGTCTGTTCTATTTGTTGTCTAATAATAATAAAAATAATAATAATAAACATACCAAAAGCAAATAATCAAAACCAGCTCATTCTTCTGTTAGTATTTTGAAGAAAATGTTGAGGAATTGAATGGATTTGTTGTACCACACTGCCCTCTAATGGTCAATAATATAAATGCGCTTGATTACAGACAAAAAATAGGGACAAATATATACTGTATATATCAATAAGTATAAATAAATGCTATGTAAAAAAAGGACCAGAATGGAACATGTATATTATCCTACTTTCTCTCTCTCTATCTCTTATTTAATACTTAAGTAAAACTTAACATTCTTTGTTTTTATTTATTTAAATTAAATTTTACTTTTTCATTATTACAAACACATAAATATATGTAGATATCAATAATATATGTATAGAGGAATGTATATAATATATATGTAATATAAGTGAGCTAAAAGTCAGACCCCAGATCAATAACTTTAATGCACCTTTCATTCCAGAGGTCACAGGTAAATGGTCCATTGCTGTATAATACTGTTCTAAAAATATATATATTTACATTTTAGAACAGTTTTAGTATTAACTTTTGTAAAGGTGCATTGAGACAATGACTATTGTTAAAATCCCTATATAAATAAAATGAAATTGAATTGAATTGTTCTCCAGTAACACTAGAGCAAATGGCGCATATCAACCTCTAGTGGTGGAAAGGTGTTATTACATCCTATTATCCTATTGTAAGAGATTTTGACAGTTATTTTTATTAACTGCATACTGAACATTTATTCTTTGTTTATTTATTGATAAAACATTTATTTAGCAGGTCACATATGATGAAAACATGCTACACAAAGGTTTTTAATGACAAAATAATCACATAGAAATCTTCTCTTCTCTTTTATAAACATCTGGAAACCCACAAGGCACCATGCAAACTCCTCACACACCCACCCGAGACAGGAACTGAACCCAGGACCTGGAGGTGCGAGGCGACACCACTGTCCCACTGTGCCCCATTGATTGGCACCACACCCTGGGTGTACCCCGCCTTGTGCCCCGAGCCCCCTGAGAGAGGCTCCAGGCTGCCTGCGACCCTGATTAGGCTAACCGCTGTAGAGCCTGAATGAATCCTGCTAACATGCTTCATACGTATACATTTATAATTACAGTAAAAACATTTAGAGAGAGAGAGAGAGAGTTTAATTAGATACTGGAACAGACAAAAGAAGAGATTGTGACAGAGAAATGGAAGGAGAGAGAAATTGATTTATGTCATATTTATAAATGGTCTTAGTTTTCCATGCTAGTGCTAAATAACTAGCTAATTTAAGCTAACCTGACAGTTATTGTGTGTGTGTGTGTGTGTGTGTGTGTGTGTGTGTGTGTGTGTGTGTGTGTGTGTGTGTGAAATTGATTCTGGTTGTTAAACTTTAGCTTTAAAGGCAAGCATGAATAAATGAAGATCCGCTCTCCTCTATCAGTTTTTAATTAGATACACTGTGTTCGTTCTTGTTCCTCTGTTCATCAGTATCACGGTGGCCTTTTGGAGGAGTTAAAAAAAACAGATGACAGAGAAACGAGGAAGTGGTGGAGAGAAAGAGACCAAGAACTATTTAATACCCAGCCAGAGTCAGTTGCCGTGTTCACAAATTAGCGCTAAAGGCGTGTGCACAATAAGAGCGCCATTAGCCTCACAGTTTGTTTCATTCGCTGTAGCCGTGTGGCTGAATCTTGTCTTACATCACATGCACTTCTCACTGATTGCTAAACACATGTCAAGTGGTTTTAAGAGAGCTAAAAATGCCAAAGATATTAAATGAGACAAGTTATTAAATGATCATTTAGTGTAAAGAAATGAAAGTATTTCTGAAGGACATGAAATGTTTAATTAATGACTCGAGTTTGTGCTTTAAACATTTCCACTGCTGTTATATAATAACATCTTATTTTCTACTTTTACTTCTTTTACCTTTTATACATCCACATCTTATACACATATGATTTTATTTGTCATAATTGCTTTTTTAATTGTTTTATTGTTGTTTTTATGATATTTATACAGTGTACTGTTGTGATTATTATATATCTAATATATATATATATATATATATATATATATATATATATATATATATATATATATACAGTGGTGTGAAAAACTATTTGCCCCCTTCCTGATTTCTTATTCTTTTGCATGTTTGTCACACTTAAATGTTTCTGCTCATCAAAAACCGTTAACTATTAGTCAAAGATAACATAATTGAACACAAAATGCAGTTTTTAAATGAAGGTTTACGTTATTAAGGGAGAAAAAAAACTCCAAATCTACATGGCCCTGTGTGAAAAAGTGATTGCCCCCCTTGTTAAAAAATAACTTAACTGTGGTTTATCACACCTGAGTTCAATTTCTGTAGTCACCCCCAGGCCTGATTACTGCCACACCTGTTTCAATCAAGAAATCACTTAAATAGGAGCTACCTGACACAGAGAAGTAGACCAAAAGCACCTCAAAAGCTAGACATCATGCCAAGATCCAAAGAAATTCAGGAACAAATGAGAACAAAAGTAATTGAGATCTATCAGTCTGGTAAAGGTTATAAAGCCATTTCTAAAGCTTTGGGACTCCAGCGAACCACAGTGAGAGCCATTATCCACAAATGGCAAAAACATGGAACAGTGGTGAACCTTCCCAGGAGTGGCCGGCCGACCAAAATTACCCCAAGAGCGCAGAGACAACTCATCCGAGAGGCCACAAAAGACCCCAGGACAACATCTAAAGAACTGCAGGCCTCACTTGCCTCAATTAAGGTCAGTGTTCACGACTCCACCATAAGAAAGAGACTGGGCAAAAACGGCCTCCATGGCAGATTTCCAAGGCGCAAACCACTTTTAAGCAAAAAGAACATTAAGGCTCGTCTCAATTTTGCTAAAAAACATCTCAGTGATTGCCAAGACAAAATACCTTGTGGACCGACGAGACAAAAGTTGAACTTTTTGGAATGTGCGTGTCCCGTTACATCTGGCGTAAAAGTAACACAGCATTTCAGAAAAAGAACATCATACCAACAGTAAAATATGGTGGTGGTAGTGTGATGGTCTGGGGTTGTTTTGCTGCTTCAGGACCTGGAAGGCTTGCTGTGATAGATGGAACCATGAATTCTACTGTCTACCAAAAAATCCTGAAGGAGAATGTCCGGCCATCTGTTTGTCAACTCAAACTGAAGCGATCTTGGGTGCTGCAGCAGGACAATGACCCAAAACACACCAGCAAATCCACCTCTGAATGGCTGAAGAAAAACAAAATGAAGACTTTGGAGTGGCCGAGTCAAAGTCCTGACCTGAATCCTATTGAGATGTTGTGGCATGACCTTAAAAAGGCGGTTCATGCTAGAAAACCCTCAAATAAAGCTGAATTACAACAATTCTGCAAAGATGAGTGGGCCAAAATTCCTCCAGAGCGCTGTAAAAGACTCGTTGCAAGTTATCGCAAACGCTTGATTGCAGTTATTGCTGCTAAGGGTGGCCCAACCAGTTATTAGGTTCAGGGGGCAATTACTTTTTCACACAGGGCCATGTAGGTTTGGATTTTTTTTCTCCCTAAATAATAAAACCCCTCATTTAAAAACTGCATTTTGTGTTTACTTGTGTTATCTTTGACTAATAGTTAAATGTGTTTGATGATCAGAAATATTTTGTGTGACAAACATGCAAAAGAATAAGAAATCAGGAGGGGGGCAAATAGTTTTTCACACCACTGTATATATATAACACACACACACACACACACACACACATATATATATATATATATATATATATATATATATATATATATATATATATATATATATACAGTGGATCCTCGGATTACAAGCATAATTCGTTCCGGAAGCGAGTTCGTATTCCAAAATACTCCAAATTTTATTTTCCCATAAGAAATAATGGAAACTCAAATTATTCATTCTACAGCCCAAAAAAGTAAATACATTAAAATAATTAATGCAAAATATAAAGTAAAAATAAAACAAATTACCCTGCACTCTACCATAAAAAAACGTAGCGCATGCATGATACATGATACTCGGTGCTCATAAACCAAGACAAAGCTCGTTTTTCAAGTCAAAATTTATTATAAATCTTTGCTCGTCTTGCGGAAGCGGAACACTCGTAAACTGTGTTACTCGTAATTCGAGGTTCCATTATATATATATATATATATATATATATATATATATATATATATATATATATATATATATATATATATATATATATATATATATATATAACTTTTTTTTATATAACCCCAAACTTTTGAACGGTAGTATATATATATATACACTACCGTTCAAAAGTTTGGGGTCACTTTCTAACTCCATGATGGTTCCTGATGTTTATTTCTTTCTACATTGTAAAGCTGAAGGCGTCCAAAACTGCATGAATCTCCTTTGAACAGTTGATATTGAGATGTTTCTGCTACTTCTGCTCTGTAAAGACTTCATAACGCCTCTAATCTGAGCTGCTGTTAATTGGTCATTTTTCAGACTGATAACTCTAAATGAACTTCTCGTCTGCAGCAGAGGGAGGTTTTGGTCTCGTCCTCCTGGGACGGCCTTCATGAGAGACAGTTTCATTATGGTGCTGGACGGATTTTGCAAATGCACTTGACACAATACTGTTCTTGCAGGAACTATTACAGAAAGGCCGACCTCTGTGTCTTAAAATAACAACTGTTGTTTTTCTTGTTGTTACGTAATTACCTAATTGCATATGTGTTATTTTATAGTTTTGAAATCCACAGTATTGTTGTAGAATGTAGAAAATACAAAGAAATTGTGAAAAATGTGAAAAAGTAATTGCCACCACCTCCGGCTAAATCATAAATAAACTGTGGTTAAGCGCATTTTTTTGGAAAGTTGAGTTCAACTACACTTGTCATACCCAGGCCTGATTACTGCCAGACCTATTGAATCAAGAAATCACTTAACTAGAACCTGTCTGACAAAGTAAGGCACAATAAAAGATCTAAAAAAGCAACACAATGTAAAGAAATTCAAGAACAGATGAGAAACAAAGTATTTACAGGTTACAGAACCATTTCTAAGGCTTTGGGACTCCAGTGAACCACGGTGAGAGCCAACATTCACAAATAGATAAAAATTGAAACAGTGGTGAACCTTCCCAGGAGCGGCTAGCCTACCGAAATTTTCCCAGGAGCTCATACTGTAAAAGAACCCAAAACTACATCTAAAGACCTGCAGGCCTCACTTTCTTTCTCAATAACAGGTGAGGCTTAATACAGTACATTCCTTTTTCTGAATGCAATATACAGTACAGTACAGGAATCTGTATATAACATTAAATGTACAATACAGTGGGGCAAAGAAGTATTTATTCACCCACCAATTGTGTAAGTTCTCCCAGTTAAAAAGATGAGAGAGGCCTTTAATGTTCATCATACAGTAGGTGAACCTCAACTATGAGAGACAAAATAAAATAAAATAAATCCAGAAAATCACATTGTAGGTGAATGAATTAATTGGTAAATTCCTCAGTAAAATAAATATTTGGTCACTAACAAACAAGTAAGATTTCTGTCTCTCACAGACCTGTAACGTCTTCTTTAAGAGGCTCCACTATGGCCAAGACCAAAGAGCTGTCAAAGGACACCAGACCTGCACCAGGCTGGGACACTGAATCTGCAGTAGGTGAGCAGCAGTTTAGTGTGAAGAAATCAACTGTGGGAGCAATTATTAGAAAATGGAAGACATACAAGGCCACTGATAATCTCCCTCGATCTGGGTCTCCACAAAGGATCTCACCCCGTGGGGTCAAAATGATCACAAGAACTGTGAGCAAAAATCCCAGAACCACACGGGGGGACCTAGTGAATGACCTGCAGAGAGCCGGGACCAAAGTAACAAAGGCTACCATCAGTAACACACTGCGACACCAGGGACTCAAATCCTGCAGTGCCAGATGTGTCCCCCTGATTAAGACAGTACATGTCCAGGCCCGTCTGAAGTTTGCTGAAGTTGGATGATCCAGAAGAGGACTGGGAGAATGTCATATAGTCAGATGGAACCAAAATAAAACTTTTTGGTAAAAACTCAACATGTCGTGTTTGGAGGAGAAAGAATGCTGAGTTGCATCCAAAGAACTCCACCATACCTATTGTGAAGCATGGTGGTGGAAACATCAGGCTTTGGGGCTGTTTTTCTGTAAATGGACCAGGACGACTGATCCGTGTAAAGGAGAGAATGAATGAGGCCGTGTATCGTGAGATTTTAAGTGAAAACCTCCTTCCAGGCGGTGCGGTGGTGTAGTGGTTTGCACTGTCGCCTTGCACCTCCAGGGTCCGGGTTCGATTCCCCGGCCAGGCTCGATTCCCGTCTCTGTGTGCATGGAGATTGCATGTTCTCCCCGTGCTTGGTGGGTTTCCTCCGGGTACTCCGGTTTCCTCCCACAGTCCAAAGATATGCAGGTTAGGCTAATTGGCGTTCCTAAATTGACCGTAGTGTGTGAGTGTGTGTATGTGTGTGTGCTCTGCGATGGATTGGCACCCTGTCCAGGGTGTACCCCGCCTAGTGCCCGAAGTCTCCTGGGATAGGCTCCAGGTCCCCCGCGACCCTGAACACAGGATTAAGCGGTATAGAAAATGAATGAATGAATGAATGAACCTCCTTCCATCAGCAAAGGGTATTGAAGATGAAACGTGTCTGGGTCTTTCAGCATGACGATGATCCCAAACACACCGCCGGGGCAACGAAGGAGTGGCTTTGTAAGAAGCATTTCAAGGTCCTGTAGTGGCCGAGTCAGTCTCCAGATCTCAACCCCATAGAAAATCTTTGGAGGGAGTTGAAAGTCTGTGTTGCCCAACGACAGCCCCAAAACATCACTGCTCTAGAGGAGACCTGCAGGAGGAACGGAGCAAAATACCAGCAACAGTGTGTGAGAACCTGGTGAAGACGTACAGAAAACGTTTGACCTCTGCAATTGCCAACAAAGGGTTTATAACAAAGTGTTGAGATGAAATTTTGTTATTGACTTATTTTCCACCATAATTTGCAAATATTATGGTTTTTAATATTTTAATATGTATAAAAGATTTTAAAATCCTACAATGTGATTTTCTGAATTTTGTCTCTAATAGTTGAGGTTCACCTATGATGAACATTACAGGCGTCTCTCAGCTTATTAAGTGGAGAACTTACACTTGGTGGCTGAATAAATACTTTTTTCCCCACTGTTTATGAGCAAATCCACTGCTTCATGGCTGGCTAGCAATTGAACACACTTTACACAGAGTGTGTATTCAGCTGGCTGGTAGATTTCATGGGGACATGGAGAGACAGCACGCTCGGCATCATCATTGCTGATTATTCACTTACAGGGTCGGGAAAGTGGATTAATGTTGAGTCTAAGATGCTCGTTCATCTCTTACACTGTCAATATTTCAGCAGTAATGTTCAGAAGCAGATGGTTGCCAGTGTGTGCAGTAATCCACATACGCCAACTGTTCCAACCTCTGTTGCAGGAATAACATGGAGAAAGACAAGCTGATGAACTGCTGTATATCCAGGAGAAACGCCAGGAGTGTTTGATCCACCTGAGGATGAACCTGAGGAGCAAGTTAACTGTTCAGGCTGGTTATGGAGACTTCTGTAAGCAAAATGCTGACACTGAGAAAAAAGTCATCTCTCTGTCTACTCTTAACATTTTCCTTTTAGTTAAACAGGAATACTAGGTACTTAAAGGGCTGGTGTTTACATGTAGATAAGAAAGGTGTGCGTGTGTGTGTGTGTGTGTGTGTGTGTGTGTGTGTGTGTGTTAGTCAGATTCATGCGCACTAATGAGAAACTTTCTGCTCCAGCTTGAGATAAACGGCTAGAGAACTGCTGTCTTTCTCTGGCGAAGCTTTTGTTCTCCCAGAGATAAGCAGACAGAAGACATTATTATGTTCAAGGGGAGACGGATTTCAGTAGGGAAACGCTCCAGTAACAGCATTTATCTGGAATGAATATGTTGTAACTACTTTCACTTTATTAGGAACGGTCATGGATCTCTCCGATCAGTAATAATGTGCGTGCATCAAACTTCAGAAACTCGATTGACTGATTGCATAAATGAGCAGGTGTTCCTAATAAACTGGACTCCTTTATGGACACACAGACATGCTTGGTTTCTCATTTTCAGTTTCCACAGCATGGGTCTATCCGGCACAGATACGGTTCGTGGTGGCACAAATTGGGCTGAGAGCACGAGCACATTTTAAACTGATTGGATCTCTCCGGTATCGTGTGTGTGTGTGTGTGTGTGTGTGTTTGTTTATTACCTTTATTTGACATGTAGTTCTCTTTGCACCGGTTTCCCAGGCAATAAATCAGCCCTGAAGAAGGTGATCGAGGCAGCTAAGGTCTATAAATACTGTATGCGCTCGCTCTGACCCCGGGGTTTGGCCCATCACACGTCCCGGGTGGAATTCCTCTTCTTTTCTATTTCATTTCAAATATAATAATAATTTAATAAGGAACCGTCATACAGAGAATAAATGACTCTCTCTGTCTTAGGACGGTGAACTTTGTTTAAGGAGGGACTTTGTGACACTAAAAGAATGGCTCTACAGTAGTTACACCTGAGCTAAGACACTAAACTTGAAGTATGCAGGTAGTTTAGCACTTGATCAGTACTGATTTCTGGAACAGAGATTGCTCTAATTAGAATTAAGAACACCTCATGGTGTGTAAACGGTGTGAGATGAGAAAATACAGGCTACTTCTAATACTAATTTTATATACATATATATATATTTAATACAACTACAGTGGAACCTTGGATTACAAGCATAATTCGTTCCAGAAACGGCTCGTGTTCTAAAATACTCGTAAACCAAATTTAATTTTCCCATAAGAAATAATGGAAACTAAAATTATTCGTTCCACAGCCCCAAAAAATAAATACTTAAAAATAATTAACACAAAATATAAAGTAAAAACAAAACAAATTAACCTCCACTTTAGCTTTAAAAAAGTAAAAATAAATCCCTACAAATGTATGCAGATTAATCTGTTTCCGTTTATGCGTGCAGGCACTGTGTGTGTGTGTGTGTGTGTGTGTGTGAGTGAAGCTAAAGTAAGAGTAGAGGATGAATCAGCCCACACATTAAATCTTCCTCTTCTCTTATTTGAGTTTCACACACACACACACACACACACACACACACAGAATGTGTGTAGACTGTAATCACTGGTCTATGTTTTTCACTTCTTATGAAAAGTTAAAGGAAGAGCTCATGATCAGACTGATTAGATTTATAATTTCCTCCTTACTTCCTCTTTACTTCTCAGTGTCCCGAATGGTGGTGTGAACATTTCACTGCATCTCGTACAGTCGTGTATGTGACAAATAATAATGTGAATTTTAATTTGAACTGTATATTTTAATTTTGCAGACTTCTGTTGATTCAGATTGTGCAAAACCTTCGTAACACTGAAAAAATCTAACAAATTTTATAAATTACTAATACAAAACACAGTACCAACCTACCCAGCCCCGAAAACTATGAATAATTCAAACTTAATTTAATCAATGTTCTGTCCAAATTGGGGTCGAATAATAATAATAATAATAATAATTTACTAACAGCTCTTTTTTCAGTTGGTCAATGATGAACATGAGGATGAGGATTTGCTGGAGAACACACTGACCTTAAGTGCTCTAGTTAATACAGAGATGATTATAAGGTATAAAGTCTATGATTTCTTTGTTGTAATAAATAAACGAGTAATTAAGCTGGAAATGGTTCAGAGCTCAGCAGGTTGAGGGTTCGGGATGATCTGTAGTGCTCCTGTATTCACTGCAAATAAGTTGGATTTCATACTCACATACATTGTTTTAAATTTATACATTTGTGTGTGTGTACGCGTGTGTGTGTGTGTGTGTACGCGTGTGTGTGCGCGTTTACAACATCATTTCACATAAAATATTTTCACATGTATTTATTCACATTTAGTCACGTTTCAGTTCATTGAGACACATAAGATTGTCGCATTAAAACAAACAAACAAAAACAACAATGCAATGAAATCAATTTAATGAAAAAAAAACATTTAATTTCACTTCTTGAGTTCACAGATAGTGTGGTTGCGGTTAAATTCATTATATGGACCAGTTAGTTGTTGTGATGATGATGATGATGATTAAAACAGTCGAAACACAGACCTGATGAATCATTAGCTGGTGGTCAGTGATCATGCTGAGAGGAAGATTGCACTTTTGTATTATGTTTTTTGTATTATTAGTGTTAAGAGAAAGCGATGATATGATCAGACACGGGCGCGTACACGAGACCAAACTGCACGACACTCGACCTGGGGGATTAGACCATGTGACAGTAAATTCATTTCATTTCATTTATTGCCCCCTGCAGGCCACATCAGCTCACTGCAGCGTCAGCATTATCCTCCTGATCACACGCGGAGAGGAACGTAAAGGAATCTGAATGTAAATGGAGCTTGTGTGTAGTAACGTGTTGATGCGTCACTGCTCCGTGATCACAGCCTGCTCGCTGAGGAACTCGTCCAGCACACGGATGATGCTGCAGGCTTCGGGAAGGCCGCTGTGTTCCGCTCGAGCGTTCTGCAGCAGCACGTCTCCGTTCCCGCAGCTCTGCAGGAACAGGCAGCAGCGGAACAAGGCGTAGTGACTCATTTCCGCCTGACGGATGAAGCGCTTCAGGTTGTTCATGTCCTGGATGGCCTGTTTTTTAAACACACACACACACACACACACAAGAGCACATGGCATCTGAATGGCGTTACCATAACAACCATGTTGACCTTTAGATCAGCAGGAGTCGCACGGCGTAACTCAACCCGGTACACACCACTTCATTTTAACGCACCTCTCCTTCCAGACATCGCGGTTAAACGGTCCAGCGCTCTCTAATAACATCGTCCAGTAACTCTAGAACAAACGGCTCATGATTTCATCCACCTAGTGGTGGAAAAGTGTCATTACATGTTATCACACTGCAGGGGATTTGGGCAGATATTTTTATTAACTGAGTGTTTATTTATGTAATAACGTCTGTTAGGTTATATATTTAATATAACTGAGTATTTACATACGTTACACTACTGATATTGGATATGTATAAATAAGTGCAAGCTGCGAGGGTTAAGTGATTAATTGTGATGTGATAGAAAAACATTTATATTAAATAAATAATGTGTCGAATGTTTCGCTTTTCACTCAGACACCATGGGGGGTGCAAACTTTTGCAGTCCATTTAATTATTATTGATTAATTATTATTCATTAGTAATTCATAAAAACAATAGCAAAACAAGAGCAAAACAGTAATTTTCTATCTACAGTCTATCCCTAATAAGTCAACAGGTTTATATGACACTAATAACATATACAGAGGTCACATGACCTTCACTGGTGACAATTAATGATAAATAAAATAAATCAGTGCCAATCATCAGAACATGTTATAACAACGTCATATAACACAAATATTACACACAGTGTATCATACACACACACACACACACACACACACACACACACACACACACACACACACCTTTAGCTTGAAGTTCTCCAGGATCTGGCGCAGAAGAAACGGGTTAAAGCGCTCAGCTGCGTTCACGAACGCCTGGACCCACTCGTCACAGAACCGGTTAGTCACTGAACACATTTAATGACGTTTATAAACTGTTTGTGCTTTTTTTCACATTAAACCTCACATTCAAACCTACAACACTGCGATCATACTATATACTGTACAGTACACTATATAAACTTATAGTTAACACACACCTAGTGGTAGGAAAGTGTAATGACAGGTAAATTACAGGTATGTGTGTGTGTGTGTGTGTGTGTGTGTGTGTGTGTGTGTGTGTGTGTGTGTGTGTGTGTGAGATGGGATCATATCATTCCACTTGGGTAACCTGTGTTGTTGAACGTGGTCTCGGCGCTCGAGCAGTCGATCAGCAGGTCCGAGTGCGAGGCCTCAGAAATGGCTTTACACAGAGACACGGTGTTCGGTTCCTCCTGCACCAGACCCTGAAGACTCGCAGCTTTAACAAACCTGAAAAACCAGTAACACCTCCATATGTAAACAAGAATAAACACACACACACACACACACACACACACACACACTACTCTGCTATCTGGAGTTACAGAGAACAGAGTGAGAAAGAAGAGAATCTGAAGAATGGAATGTTTAAATCAGGGTTTGTGTGTGTGTTTAGGATAATCTCACACACCTCGCCACGTCTGTCTTGGTCCTCTCATCTGCTCCTGTCACCTCCACATGGGTGTGACTCAAAGCCTGCAGAAATGAGGGACATTAGAGAGACGTTCTATCAAAGACAGAAACGTGTACAGATTCGGAGCGCGAGACTTTAGAGCCCTCTTGTGGACACACAACACACTGCAACTAGGTTCTACAATGTTCTGGCTTCAGTGTGTTTGACTGTTTCAGTTATGTAGGCGTGGCCTGTGCACCTGTCACTGCCAGTGAAGGCGGAGCCTCTGTATTTATCAGTCACAGGTAAGGAGGCGTGGCCTCTGTACTTGTCAGTCACAGGTAAGGAGGCGTGGCCTCTGTACTTGTCAGTCACAGGTAAGGAGGCGTGGTCTCTATACTTGTCAGTCACAGGTAAGGAGGCGTGGCCTCTGTACTTGTCAGTCACAGGTAAGGAGGCGTGGTCTCTATACTTGTCAGTCACAGGTAAGGAGGCGTGGCCTCTATACTTATCAGTCACAGGTAAGGAGGCGTGGCCTCTGTACTTGTCAGTCACAGGTAAGGAGGCGTGGTCTCTATACTTGTCAGTCACAGGTAAGGAGGCGTGGCCTCTATACTTGTCAGTCACAGGTAAGGAGGCGTGGCCTCTGTACTTGTCAGTCACAGGTAAGGAGGCGTGGTCTCTATACTTGTCAGTCACAGGTAAGGAGGCGTGGTCTCTATACTTGTCAGTCACAGGTAAGGAGGCGTGGTCTCTATACTTGTCAGTCACAGGTAAGGAGGCGTGGCCTCTATACTTGTCAGTCACAGGTAAGGAGGCGTGGTCTCTATACTTGTCAGTCACAGGTAAGGAGGCGTGGCCTCTATACTTATCAGTCACAGGTAAGGAGGCGTGGCCTCTGTACTTGTCAGTCACAGGTAAGGAGGCGTGGCCTCTATACTTGTCAGTCACAGGTAAGGAGGCGTGGCCTCTGTACTTGTCAGTCACAGGTAAGGAGGCGTGGTCTCTATACTTGTCAGTCACAGGTAAGGAGGCGTGGCCTCTGTACTTGTCAGTCACAGGTAAGGAGGCGTGGTCTCTATACTTATCAGTCACAGGTAAGGAGGCGTGGCCTCAGTACTTGTCAGTCACAGATAAGGAGGTGTGGCCTCTGTACTTGTCAGTCACAGGTAAGGAGGCGTGGCCTCTGAACTTGTCAGTCACATACAGTGGTGTGAAAAACTATTTGCCCCCTTCCTGATTTCTTATTCTTTTGCATGTTTGTCACACTTAAATGTTTCTGCTCATCAAAAACCGTTAACTATTAGTCAAAGATAACATAATTGAACACAAAATGCAGTTTTTAAATGAAGGTTTATATTATTAAGGGAGGAAAAAAACTCCAAATCTACATGGCCCTGTGTGAAAAAGTGATTGCCCCCCTTGTTAAAAATTAACTGTGGTTTATCACACCTGAGTTCAATTTCTGTAGTCACCCCCAGGCCTGATTACTGCCACACCTGTTTCAATCAAGAAATCACTTAAATAGGAGCTACCTGACACAGAGAAGTAGACCAAAAGCACCTCAAAAGCTAGACATCATGCCAAGATCCAAAGAAATTCAGGAACAAATGAGAACAAAAGTAATTGAGATCTATCAGTCTGGTAAAGGTTATAAAGCCATTTCTAAAGCTTTGGGACTCCAGCGAACCACAATGAGGGCCATTATCCACAAATGGCAAAAACATGGAACAGTGGTGAACCTTCCCAGGAGTGGCCGGCCGACCAAAATTACCCCAAGAGCGCAGAGACAACTCATCCGAGAGGCCACAAAAGACCCCAGGACAACATCTAAAGAACTGCAGGCCTCACTTGCCTCAATTAAGGTCAGTGTTCACGACTCCACCATAAGAAAGAGACTGGGCAAAAACGGCCTGCATGGCAGATTTCCAAGGCGCAAACCACTTTTAAGCAAAAAGAACATTAAGGCTCGTCTCAATTTTGCTAAAAAAAACATCTCAATGATTGCCAAGACTTTTGGGAAAATACCTTGTGGACCGACGAGACAAAAGTTTAACTTTTTGGAAGGTGCGTGTCCCGTTACATCTGGCGTAAAAGTAACACAGCATTTCAGAAAAAGAACATCATACCAACAGTAAAATATGGTGGTGGTAGTGTGATGGTCTGGGGTTGTTTTGCTGCTTCAGGACCTGGAAGGCTTGCTGTGATAGATGGAACCATGAATTCTAATGTCTACCAAAAAATCCTGAAGGAGAATGTCCGGCCATCTGTTTGTCAACTCGAGCTGAAGCGATCTTGGGTGCTGCAGCAGGACAATGACCCAAAACACACCAGCAAATCCACCTCTGAATGGCTGAAGAAAAACAAAATGAAGACTTTGGAGTGGCCTAGTCAAAGTCCTGACCTGAATCCTATTGAGATGTTGTGGCATGACCTTAAAAAGGCGGTTCATGCTAGAAAACCCTCAAATAAATCTGAATTACAACAATTCTGCAAAGATGAGTGGGCCAAAATTCCTCCAGAGCGCTGTAAAAGACTCGTTGCAAGTTATCGCAAACGCTTGATTGCAGTTATTGCTGCTAAGGGTGGCCCAACCAGTTATTAGGTTCAGGGGGCAATTACTTTTTCACACAGGGCCATGTAGGTTTGGATTTTTTTTCTCCCTAAATAATAAAACCCCTCATTTAAAAACTGCATTTTGTGTTTACTTGTGTTATCTTTGACTAATAGTTAAATGTGTTTGATGATCAGAAACATTTTGTGTGACAAACATGCAAAAGAATAAGAAATCAGGAGGGGGGCAAATAGTTTTTCACACCACTGTATAAGGAGACGTGGCATTCTCCCCAAAAGCTCAGCATTGTTTTCTCTCTCTCGCTTCATGATGATTTGTTCCTTACAGCGTGCAGCAGGAAGCTGATGTTGGCCTGCACCAGCTGCACCACCCTGTGGATGTGCATCACCGACTCCTCGTACCAGCGGCTGAGATAGGGCCGGACCTCCGACTCCAGGTTCTGCATCTAAGACGAGGAGAAACAGTAACCCGTCTTAAAGCACGGACATCCCGCAGGTTCCCTTTACACAATCACAGACGTATAACTTACTTCAGGTGTCAGGCTGCTCTGGAGACCCTGCACGTACTTATCCAGCTCGATTCTGAATGTTAGCGAGTTAAAGAAGTTCCTCGTGCATGAAATTTTAACGA
Source organism: Channallabes apus (assembly GCA_030522415.1). Lineage (NCBI taxonomy): Eukaryota > Metazoa > Chordata > Actinopteri > Siluriformes > Clariidae > Channallabes > Channallabes apus. The sequence continues at coordinate 1,473,846 of CM060121.1, forward strand.
GCAACGCATCAGTAGGTGTGGCCTGTCCGTGTGCACGTGTGCGTTAAGGATATAAGTTGAGGCCTTTTTCTGAGCCGCCGAGGAGACAGACCACCCAGCCGTTCCCGTTGGCCTCGGGCTGTTCTGGGGATTTCTCCTGCTCCAGAAAGCAGCAGTAACACCCCACTGCCTGCTCAGGAAGGCTGCAAAACACACACACACACACACACACACACACACACACACACACACGAATCAGAGAATCAAGACAAAGAAACAGAGACTCTGTACACTTTATGAACTTATAGACATGGGATAGCTTTACAATTCTGTTGTCTCAGTATATCTGTACTGGTTGCTATGGTTACGGGAATATCATTTCCATATGCTATACAATTTACCTTATCATTTATCATTCGTATAAATCTTTCATTTTTATTTTATTTTAAAATGAATAACATTTAAATAGACTACCAAAAACAGCTTGTTGCTGTAGTTACTACAGATAAATAGCATTTATTTAGTTTAAGGTAGTTGAGAGTCATGATCAGTGAAAGGGGCGTGGCCTTCATGCCAGTCTCAGTGAAAGGGGTATGGCCTTTGTATCTGGAGGAGTCAATAAACACCTGTGTGTGTGTGTGTGTGTGTGTGTGTGTGTGTGTGTGTGTGTGTGTGTGAGTGAGTGTGTGAGTGAGTGTGTGTGTGTGTGTGTGTGTGTGTGTGTGTGTGTGTGTGTGTGTGTGAGTGAGTGTGAGTGAGTGTGTGTGTGTGTGTGTGTGTGTGTGTGTGTGTGTGTGTGTGTGTGTGTGTTCTACCTCAGCTCCACTGTAGCGATGTTGCCCATGCCACCCAGCAGGGCTCCTTTACTCAGTCTGCGCGAGATGTAATTTTGCAGCTCAGGCTCCGCCTCCACTGGCAGGCTGCTGTCCAATAGGGTTAGACTACAACAGACAGGCGGGAGTTTAGTTATCAAGGAGAAGAAACACCAACAGAACTGAAGGACTCATGAAGAGAAGAAGGGAGAGAAGCTGTGATGTCGTCTGTGGGACGGAGGAACAGGACGAGATCCTGCAGAGAGACCGGAATCTCTGAACTCACACACACACGTGCACGCGCTCTCGCACACGCACCCTCTCGCACACAGTCAGACACACACTCACTCAGACACACACTCACTCTCGCACACACTCACTCTCGCACACACTCACTCTCGCACACACTCTACCTAAAGTCCTCCTGGCTCGTAGTGGAGTCGGCTCTGTTCCGGCTCCAGGAGACGTTCTCATCCGAGGGTTCGGACCTGCATAGTCACGAATACATGCAACAGGTAAAGACAGGATTTTAAAATATTAGTATTAAAATACAAAGAGTAGTAGTATAAATGAGGATCTGGCAACCTAAAAGAAACCCAAACATCAATTATTTTATATTTCTGACATCATTATACAATCATGTTATAGACAGACAAATAAACAGACAGACAGATAAACAGACAGACAGACAGTTTGATGTGCAGGTAATAAACTAAGTGCAGCACTACTCTTTAAAACAGAAGCAGATTCTGCAGAACTAACAGCTGTTGAGCCTTAAAACACAACACACAGCTCGTAATGATGACGCCATCTCGTCAGTCATCCACAGCCCTTAAAACACCTGGAGAATAAGAAGCCCTACCTCCGCCTGCTTTACCTGGATTTTTCTCTGCCTTTAACACCATCTCTCCACAGACACTAGTACTAAAGCTTTCCTCTCTTGGCTTAAGCCCCACAATGGGGAAATGGGTCCTCGACTTCCTGACCAACAGATCTCAAACTGTCAGGATCTACGATACCATCTCCTCCTCCATCACTCTCAGCACAGGCTCGCCTCAAGGTTGCGTGCTGAGCCCCCTCCTGCTCACTCTATTGACGTCCGTCTGCATAGCGAGACACTCCAGCTGCCATAAAGTCAAATTCGCAGATGACACAGCAGTAGTGGGACGCATCACTGACAACGATGAATCCTATCACAGAGAGGAGGTGGAACAACTGGTACAGTGGTGTAGGGATAACAACCTCTGCATCAAAGAGATGGTGGTGGACTTCAGGAAGGACAAGCGAACTCCTCTCCCCCTACACACTGATGGAGCTATCGAGGAGCTTCGGCATCACTGTGTGTCATGGCAACAGCACCGCAGCTGAGAGGAAAGCCCTGCAGAGGGTAGTTAAGGCTGCACAGAGGACAGTGAGGAGCAGGTTCCCCTCCATCACTGAACTGAACACTGCAAGATGCAGAGGAAGATCTCTCCACACTCACCCTGAACATGCTGTGGTATTTATCCGGCTTAAACAGGACCTGGGTAATAATTTCATACCATAACATGGAAGTGTGCTGGTATGACAATAAAGAAGCCTTGAATAATCTCACACACACTCTCTCTCACACACACACACACACACACCGGATCAGCACACTGTCTCACCTCGCGCTCTGGTAATAATATATGGAATAGTAACAGTTAATCTGCTGTATTTTCTGTCCATATGCCGCCAGCTCTTCACTTTCGAAATCTGCATCTTTATCCTCCACATCGATGGATTCTTGGAAAGAAGAGGTCTGAGACGTAAACATCCCTGCTGTCGCGGCACGCTGACGTCACACACACACGCACTGCGCATGCACGAAATGTACATCCGGGGTATGCTTCGCGCATGCGTACTGGTTATGAGAAAATCGTGAAATTACATTTATTTTCCGAAACTACAGAATATTACGTTTGTTTATTTGTTTACTTTGGATTTATAGATTTGCATGCTGTTCAATTATTCTAACGAATTTTTTATTTTAAAATAAAAAAAAATCGTTTGTCGATCTTGTTAACTTCGCAGAACAACATATATTAAAAATAGAATGAAAATAAATTTTGTGCATGCGTGTGTTTTGTCATGTATCAAAGAAATAATATTTGGATATCATTAATTCTGTTTTGTTAAGATTCTGATTTGATTAGATTTTTTTGGTACAAATCTCTCCCAGACCGCCAGGGGACGATATTTACACCCCCTTGTCTTCTTCTACGAATTTCACGAGATCTCGCGATAGTTTGTTCCTCCTAAGCGCCTCGCGCTCCTCCTCCCTCCCTCTTTCCGCCATATTGCAGGACCGGTAAGGCAGAAGCTTCATCCGTCCACCATAAAATCACTTTAATATCACAGTCATCTCTGGCTGTTCTGTGTCGGTAATCACGGGATTTCCTAAATAAATAACAGTAGAGTGTGAGTCTGTGCTTATTTGTGTTGGATGTTGGTGTTATAATTGAGTATTTTGCCCGATAACTCTGTGCTCTGTGTTAGAGCTGAGCTCTCAGCGCGCTGAAGGTGGTGGTGAGGAGGCGTTTAATGTCCTGAGGTGATTAATGAAGGGTTTAAACAGAAAGGACTGCGATTCAGCACAAGCCAGGAGATTAATTATTTTTATTTTGTAGTGGTGGTCTTTCCTTTGGTTCAGGAGTCGCTAGCTAGCCAGAGAGCTAACGGTAATGCAATTAGCTTGTTGCTAAAGCGGCGTTTTTACTAACGGCGTATCCTGAGGTGAAGAAATGTTAAATTGTCTTTTTTTTTTTTTTTTTTAATCTAAAGACCCCAGAATGTTTTTCTGATGCATTAAAGTGGCGATAAGTGTTATTGTGCTCCAGCAGGATGATTCCGAGCTCAGCCAATCATCGACCTTGATTATACTTGTCATAAATATTTAAGACTTAATAGTCACGTGACTCTATACACATATATATATATATGTATATGTATGTATATATATGTATATGTGTATATATATCTTTACCTGTGGAAGGTTGAGTGATGGAGCAGTGAGGACAACAGGACATTTAGGGAAAAGTGTGTGTGTGGTGTTTGTAAGGGAGCACAGGATTGTTCTGGGGTTGTGTAGAGGTGGTGTGTGTGTGTGTGTGTGTGGTGACCCAGGGTGTGTAAGAGGAGGCATGGTTCTGTGCAGGTGATAATTTGTCAGGGATACTTTTGTACAGCCTATATATGTTTTATTTGCATTGATAATGCATATACTGCTTCATTAAGTGCGTATTAAATGTCTAATACTTGTGTTCTGTGTGTGTGATGTTTTGCAGGCATCATGGTGCGCATGAACGTCCTCGCCGATGCGCTTAAATGCATCAACAACGCGGAGAAACGTGGCAAGCGCCAGGTTCTCATCAGGCCCTGCTCCAAAGTCATAGTGCGCTTCCTCACCGTCATGATGAAGCACGGTGAGCGGACAAATGACTAGAATAATAAACCATAGAATATCTGTGTAGTGTAGTCATAAGTATTGGCACCTGACATGGGAATTGTTTAGTTTGACAGTTTTTGTTTTAGTTCAAAGAAAGCTTTTTCTGTAGTGTAGCACTTAGACATCTGCATGGAGGAAATGGTTAATTTAGGATTGATAAAGGATTGAAAGAACCACCACCACTGTTGCATTCATAGTTTGAGAAGATTAGATCAATAGCTTGGTGCTAATTAGAATTTTTTTTTCTTTCCTCCTCTTTCTCATCATCCAGGTTACATCGGCGAATTTGAGATCATCGATGATCACAGAGCTGGCAAAATTGTTGTGAACCTCACGGGCAGGCTGAACAAGGTGAGTTTTCTCCAATTGCATTTATGCATGTCTGTGTGAAGTTTGAGTTGTGTTTCAAGATGCATCTTATTGTCATTTGTTGTATCTAATACGCTTGTTTTTGTTCAGTGCGGCGTGATCAGCCCCAGGTTTGACGTGCAGCTGAAGGATTTGGAGAAGTGGCAGAACAATCTCCTCCCATCCAGACAGTTCGGGTAAGTGTTACCTACATGTGTGTTAAGGACAACTTTGTCGCCCCTTTTAGATGTGATTTATGTGAAATTACTAGCTTCATCTACACTATATTGCCAAAAGTATTTGTTTGCCTGACTTCACATTCATATGAACTTGAGTAACATCCAATTCTTAATTCATAGGGTTCAATATGATGTTGTCCCTTTACAGCTGTAACAGCTTTAACTCTTCTGGGAAGCCTTTCCACAGGGTTTAGGAGTGTGTTTATGGGAATTCTTGACCCTTCTTCCAGAAGTGCATTTGTGAGGTCACACTCATGGGGCACAGTTATGTTGGGCATGATATGAGGATGCTTTTCAGGAGTTTGGCTCGGGTCCTTATTTCCAGTGAAAGGAAATCAATGCGTCAGCATAAGACATTTTGGACAATTTTGTGCACCCAACTTTTTGAGAACAGTTAGGGGATGTCCCCTTTTTGCTCCAACTTGACTGCGCACTAGTGCACAAAGCAAGGTCCGTAAAGACATGGATCAGAGAGTTTGGTGTTGAAGAACTTGACTGGCCTGCACAGAGTCCTGACCTCAACCCGATATAACACCTTTGGGATGAATTAGAGCGGAGACTGTGAGCCAGGCCTTCTCGTCTAACCTCAGTGTCTGTTCTTCCAGAAGTGCATCTGTGAAGTCAGTCAAAAATTCCCATAAACACACTCCTAAAACAAGTTCATATGCATTTGAAGGCAGGTGAGCGAATACTTTTGGCAACATAGTGTATCTGCTGTGTCTGTCGTTCAAATTGAACTCACTCGTAACTCTGAGATCTGAGAAAAAAGTTACTGAGAACCAAAAGTTTAAAATCTGAACTTAAATTCGTGGAACTTTTCCTCCATGATTAGGGTGTGAGATGCAGCATGGTGTTTAATTAGCCTCAAAGCTCTCCTGCAGCGTGCTATCGTGTGGATGCTTTTCTGCTCGCGTTGCACGCAAGTTCCCCCCCCCCATGTTTTGAGATAAACAAGGATTGTGAACTTGAACTGAGTTGAGATTTTTAGTTCTTTTTGAATAACAGCTTGAATAACCACAAGATTTCTGAAGCCGTTTACACATCAGGGTTTCGGAATCGTTTCTGAACACTTGACCCCAAAGTCTGATTCATTTTGATCAGTCAGAGCACAATTGTCGCATGCTCGGGGAACCGAGCCCAAGTCCACTCGAAGGATGGTCTCCAGAACGTACAGCGTATACTCGGGCACAGATCAAATCAGATGTGGAAGCCAGTTGTACCCGAGAATAGAAGTAAATCGCTGTTTAGACACAATCAGTGCCGTTTGTGTGTCTCTAAAATCTGTATGCACATAGCATGCTTCGATCTCATTTTCTGACCTGCACAGACCGCTGATGCAGTAGGAAGGCGCATGAGGGACATTTTCAAGAATATTAGGCAGAGCACAAAGGCCAACTTCCTTATTCTCTTCTGAAATGTTTAATGGTGGTTCGCAAATCTAGGTGCATTCTGCCCTCTGCTGTATCGGAGAGTAAAAAATGCTCAATTTTAATCAATTATGGAGGTTAATAATGTAAACATCGACTAGATGGGGAGCGGGGGAGCAATCATTCCTGGTCACGATACAAATCAAGCGTCCCTAGTGTGAAAACGCCATAAAATGACTTGGTATCAATCGCTAGAGAGAACATTTTCAGCACTTTATAAAACCAACAGTTCACCAGCAGACTTCAACATTGTTAGAGGTGAGACGTGTTACAGTTGCAGCTGTCCTTCGTTTTTTATGAATTTTTTTTCAGTATTGTCTCTCATTAAGTCTGTTCAATGAACACACGGCAGGTTTTACTCAGTTTAGTCAAGAAATTCTCTTTAAGGACTTTTTTGGGGGGGGGGGGGATCAATGAATTATCTATCTAGATCTCTGATTTCAGCGTTAGTTGTTAAAATGGGACGAGTTATTTTATTACCTGGCCAAGACATTTTTCCAGCCCAAGATGAGCAGCTCGTGACACTGACTCTCAGCCTTCAGGGTCCGTTACTGAAGTGTTGTAATCAGTAGGCCCACTATACGTGCAGTCCTTTTTTTTCAGTACTGTAATCCTGCATGCAGGTCAGACTTGTTTGTCTTGAAAGTGAAACTCTAAATGTTACTTAGATGTTCAGTACACCTTACATGTGTTCTTGGTTGTAGTTTGACACAAATTTTGCAAACACATTTAGCCACTTTAAAAAAAAAAAAAAAAGAGCTCTAATCTTAATTTTTGCAAAGTTCTCAAGTGTTGAACGTCCAGCTCATTAGGCTGTAAGTAAAGTACCTTGTATTATACAGACAGATAGCCTACATTTGCCACGCTCCAAACCGCTCCATAGATGAACTAACAACTATGAGCTTGACCACTTTTTGTTTCTCTCCTCTGGTTTGTGCTGCAGCGATGTTGAAACAAGTTTCACAATTTGGATTGTCTGAGTTCCGATCTCGTATCCGATCTCCATCGGCTCATCGGACATTTTTTCTAAATAATTTTGTTCTGTAACACCCTGAAATATCCCAGAATTCCCAGTGTGCGCGCTGCTGACGGCATAGCAAGGCATGTTTATTGCTGTGTGCATGTTCGCCTAAAAATTGACGCATACAGATGGAGACTCAGTCTGGGGGTAGAATGCTTTAAAGGTATTGCCATTTTTATCTAGCTGTAAAGTTTTCTCTGCGTCCTGGAATTTAGTTTTAGTTAAGACAAGCCTATTGTCTTTGTCGTAGTCTAAATTTCAGACAGCAGGGGGCTGTAAATACTTACTGCTTCTTTAATCTAAATATCTAGGTAATATATTGCATTATATCTAGAAATGACTTGGAGTTTGGTTGTGTGGTGTGCCTGTCACTCTGAGATTACTCCAACAAACCACTAGTTGGCATTGGGGTTCTATGCCACTGTGTCTAGAGAGGGTTTTTTATTTATTACATTTTTTTTGGTCATGTGTAGTAAACAATTGTGAATGAAACATGAGCTGATCTTGGAGTTGTTCTTGACCTACAGTATTATACTCGACGCAGGAGCATCTCAGCATGGTCTCAGAGGTGCAGTAACGTCCTGTCCAGGCTTGATGACCCACTAATAGTTTCTCATCCTGTTGAATTAATCCAGGTCTCATGTGGACATCTTTGATTAAAGATTAAATCTTTTTTTATTGTTGGTTTGTTAAGCAGTAAAGCAGCTTCCAGGGTTATATTACTTTTGTACTGTTCAACTGACAAAGACATGGGTGTGGACGTGTTCAGCGGTATTAGTGTCCAGCTGAGTGTTCACATTCAGGCCGAGAAGTGATGTGCGTGTATTTTTTCTTGGAGATGGTAACAACTGAACATCTCCCCTCCCCCCTATATTAAAATAAATTTTTGTTTTTGTATCCACGCGGTCGTCTGATCAGACCCTTATTACTGTTGCGTGGCTCGTCTCGAATCTAAATGTAAATGCATTTCTTCAGCCTGACCTTTTTAACAAACCGCCGCAGTAGAAACTAATCGAATATCAGCGATGCTGATTTAATATTCCGAGCGCGTTTGCCATTACGTCTCGCTGCATTTTCATTCTCTCGTCTACTTTCAGGGTTATTGATTCAATTGGTGCTGATTTGCAGCAGTTTATTTCTTCATTTTCTCTTAAGTGCTTTTCATTGGTCAGTAAAATCACTTGCTTTGATTTTTAACGACTCGGTTCAGGGTTAAAAGCGGCGCCGGTTCGTGCTCGCTCGCCTTTCTGGAACTTCACCTCATTTCTTCTTACCAGATTTCAGTAGTTGCTGTTACTGATTTTAATTGAATGTTTTAGGGTTTGTTTGTTTTGGTGGGGGGTAAATTTAAAATGGTGCAACATAATCTAATTTATTTCTCTCTGTTCTGCAGGTTTATTGTCTTGACGACCTCGGCTGGCATCATGGACCACGAAGAAGCCAGACGAAAACACACAGGAGGCAAAATCCTAGGGTTCTTTTTCTAAACATGTAAAAGCATCGACCAATAAAAGGCCATTTTCAGTGGACCTGATGTTTGTGTTATCTTTTCTTTCTTTTTAATTAACTACATTAAAGATCCGATATTTTACAATTTCTTCAACATAGGTCTGAGTCTCAGTCTCCTTGGGGTATGAATGCATTTTTAATAACCACACTCGCTCTTTCACTTGTCCTCCGAATGCTCAATTTCTTTTTTTTATATATATATTTATTAATTTTACATTATTAACAAAAACATAACTACACATTTACTACACACAGCACCTGAAAAATAACAAAGGAAAAAAAAAACACACCAAAACTAACAAATGATTGCGCACATACACTTAAAAATAAATAAATAAATAAAACTTAAAAAATAAATAACTAAGCTGCCAGGTGGGTACAGTAAATGTACAACATGCATCAGTAAATTATAAATTGTTAAATATGAACAATATTCCTGTCTTTGTCCTTATCCAAATAGGACCCCAAATATCTAAAAACTTATCCAAGGATTTGGATCGCGTGTACCTTAATTTTTCCATCCGGATAATAGACGCCATTTCCAAAATCCACCTTTGAAAAGATGGCGGAGAGTGAGATTTCCAGTCTGTTAAAATTAGCCTTTTGGCGATGTTCATACCAAGCATCAGAGATTCCTGTAAGGCTTTAGGTAGATGCAGCGTTGATTCTGAACAACCAAAGATTGCTAGTTCAGCATGAGGACTAATATCTTTGCCATATGCTTTGGAAAACCAAGAAAAAATGTCTGACCAATATCCTGTAAGTGCATGACAACACCAGAAAGTGTGTGACAAGGTACCCTCTGAAATTTTACACCTGTCACATTGAGCTGAAACAGATTGATAAATCTTGTGCAGTTTAGACTTTGAGTAGTGAAGACGGTGTACGACTTTAAACTGAATTAAATGGTGTCTACTGTTAATGGAACAAGAATGCATTCTGGCCATGATTTCAATCCACAAGGATTCAGACAGGTTGATGCCCAACTCGCTACTCCACGCCTTTCGTAGATGATCAGTAGGTGTTTTAATTTGACTGATGAAAACAGACACAAACAATGAGACCAACTGTCTGGAGTCAGGAGGCCGCACCAAGACGTCAATGAAAGGATGTTGGATTGGTATATTTTCAAAGTTTTTTATTTTATCTCTGACATAATGCCTTACTTGTAAATAGTGGAAAAAATGTGAATTGGGAAGCTGGAATTTCTCCCTTATCTGATCAAAGGAGGCAAATTTACCATTAATATAAAGATCTTGGATGGTAGTTAGTCCGCTCCTACTCCAGGCATTGAAGCATTTGTCTGACCATGGTGGCAGGAAAGAATGATTAAAACAGATCGGGGTTCTTACTGAAGTATCTGGGATATTGAGCACCTTCTTCATCTGGTTGAGAATTCTGATAGAGTTTCTTGTTGTATAATTTAGATTAGCAAGAGAGTTAGGTTTACCCAGCTTAGAAAACAACAAGGCCTGTAAGGAAGAGTCACCAACTGAGTTAGCTTCCATTTTTACCCATAAAGGGGAATCAGGGGCATGATCCATTGTGCTGCAGGTGTTCCAATACATTAATGCTCTCGCATTAGCAGCCCAATAATACTGTCTAAACACTGGAAGGCCACGCCCACCCTGAGATTTGGGCTTTTGCAGGTGAGCTTTGGATATCCTGGGAGTTTTATAATTCCAGATATAAGAAAGAATAACTGAATCCAAGGTTTTGAAAAATGCAGATGTGAGAAAGATAGGTAAATTTTGACACAAATAAAGAAATCTGGGAAGGGACACCATTTTAATGGAGTTAATACGGCCAATCAGACAAAGGGAGAATTTTCCAGCAATCTATATTCTGCTTTAACCTAGATGTGAACTCTAAAAAATTTAGTTTAAATATTAATTTAGGATTTTTGGGAATTCTTAAGCCCAGGTAAGTGATCTGGTCGCTTACTATCTTAAATGATATATTTTCAAGGAAACCTGGGCTATAGATACCCGACAGTGGCATGAGATCACTTTTTGTCCAGTTGATGGTAAAACCTGACAATCTACCGAATTAATTAATTAATTCCAACAAATTAGGAACTGATGTTTCTACATTTTGGATAAATAACAGTATGTCGTCAGCATATAAACTAATCAGTGTTTCAGGGTCACCCACTGTTAGGCCTTCAGTATCAGGGTGACCTCTGATTTTTATGGCAAGCGGCTCCAGTGCAATAGCAAAAAGAGCAGGTGAAAGAGGGCAACCTTGTTGAACCGAACGATGTAGAGGAAATGAAACTGACTTATCACCGTTGGTTATAATTGAGCATACTGGACTTTTATAAATTATTTTTACCCAAGAGATGAATAATTCACCAATGCCAAAACGCCGCAACGACTCAAGCATATATGGCCATTCTATCTGGTCGAAAGCCTTCTGTGCATCTAGGGATACAATAGCTGTTTGATTAGTCATGCTATGATCTGAGTATATTGTATTAAGTAGTCGTCTGACATTAAAGAAGGAAAACCTTCCTGGAATAAACCCAGTCTGATCAGGATGAATAATAGATGTAAGATATTTACTCAATCTGTTTGCCAGCACCTTTGTGATAACTTTTCTGTCAACGTTTTGAAGAGCAGTTGGCCTATAATCGGCGGGGTCACTGTCTTCTTTTCCTTTTTTCAGTAAGAGACCGACATTAGCCTCGTACAAGGTTTTGGGTAATTTCTTCTCTTTTGCGGAATGACAAATCATTCTGAGTAATAATGGAGTTAGTAAGTCTGAAAATGCTTTATAATATTCGCTAGAAAATCCATCAGGTCCCGCAGCTTCCCGGAAGGAAATGATTTAATCACCGAAAGTAGTTCTTCCTCGGTAAAATCAGAGTCCAATTCTTCCCTAGCCAAATCACTGAGCCTTGGATTATCCAGAGAGTCAAAAAAGATATCTAGGTCAGATTGTGCGACATTACATTTAGAGGAATAGAGGTCACTATAGAACTCTCTAAACCTGTTGTTGATGTCCTTAGGGTTGGTAAGCAAAACTCCTGAATTTGATTTAATTCTATAAATTGACCGAGTAGCTTGAGAGCCTTTAAGTTGCTGAGCTAACAGTTTCTGCGGCTTGTCTCCTAATTCAAATTGCTTTTGTTTCAGTTTAAGAAGTGATTTATTAACCTGATATTCTAGAATCCAGTTATATTCGTATTTAAACTTCACAATTTCGTTAAACTCTGATGGGGATTTTGAAATTTGGTATGCTGACTCAAGCATGGGAAGGATGCTTTCAATTTCTGTTAGACGCTTGTCCCTTTCCTTTCTAACAGAAGATTCATAAGAAATGATCTGACCACGCATTACCACCTTAAGTGTTTCCCAGAGAGTTGAATCTGAGACCTTCCCCGTGTCGTTTGTTTCAATAAACTCACTTATCTTCACTGCCATGTTTTCACGAAATTTATTGTCAGCTAATAACAAGTGGTTGAAACGCCATGAGTAGTGTTGTTTGGGAAGGTTAAAATCAACGGTCATTAGAAGGGGACTATGATCAGAGATAAGTATGCTGTGATATTTGGTGTTATTCACATTTTTAATTAAATTAGAATCCACCAGGAAGTAGTCGATTCTACTGTAGGATCTCTGGACGTGAGAATAGTAGGAGTAATCTTTATCTGTGGGATGTTGAAGTCTCCAGATGTCAACGAGATTCCTAGATTTGATTAAATTATTTAAAGTTTGAGGTGAAGCAATATTGGGTGGGGGACAAGAGGATAATCTGTCTAAATAGGGATCCAAAACACAATTAAAGTCCCCTCCGATTATAATGTTTGTTTTATTGTCATCTGAAAGCAGATTAAAAACCTTTTTAAAAAATAATGGGTCATCAAAATTTGGACCGTATATGTTGAGGAAAGTAACAGGGATTGAGTTGATACTGCCAGAAATAATAATGTATCTTCCATTTGGGTCTGTGCGCAAATTATTAAGCTGAAAGGGAACATTTTTGCGAAAGAGAATGGCAACGCCTCGGGCTTTGGAAGTAAAGGGTGATTGGTAAACCTGTGAAATCCAGTTACATCTTAATCTTCATTGTTCTGTGGTTTTAATATGGGTTTCTTGTAGAGAAATTATATCTGCTGAAAGGGACTTAAGGTGTTTAAAAAACCTTGCCCCTCTTAATAACATGACCCAATCCCCTGACGTTCCAGGAAACCAAAGTGAGATGATGACTACCCACCCTAACACCCTGTTCAAACCTGTGCATTTAGGGATAGACAGGACATTACATTAATTGCATGCTTACAATAAGAATGATGGTGAATACCTGGCAGCATCATGCAACTAAAGAAAGAAGGTAAATGAAAATAAACTAAAAATAAAAACTCTAAGACAAAGACGACATATATCCACAATAACAAAAGCCTACGTAGGCAAAGCGCGACTCTTTTCATCAGAACAGAAGGAGCTGCTGGGCGATTGGCTACTGAGCTACTTAAGAACAATAACTGCAAAAACTACCTTAAACACCTACAGTATAGAAACAGAACCTCTCGATGAAGATGAAAAGAAACTATATACATACCAGTATAAAATAACTGAACATAATGGGAGTGTAATATAAGTTACTGGCTGAAAGAAAACAATTATATTGATATAAAACATTATGACAAAAAAAAAATACACATATATACATGTACATATATTGATGCTTCTTCAGTGATGTACACTAATTATGAAGCTATAGATTGTGAAACATCAGTGTAAAGTCTATAATTATTACGTTGGACTCAACTTAAGATAGGCGGCACGGTGGTGTAGTGGTTAGCACTGTTGCCTTGCACCGCCAGGGTCTGGGTTCGATTCCCCGGCCAGGCTCGATTCCAGTCTCTGTGTGCATGGAGTTTGCATGTTCTCCCCGTGCTTGGTGGGTTTCCTCCGGGTACTCCGGTTTCCTCCCACAGTCCAAAGATATGCAGGTTAGGCTAATTGGCGTTCCTAAATTGCCCGTAGTGTGTGATTGGGTGTGTGAGTGTGTGTATGTGTGTGTGCCCTGCGATGGATTGGCACCCTGTCCAGGGTGTACCCCGCCTAGTGCCTGAAGTCTCCTGGGATAGGCTCCAGGTCCCCGCGACCCTGAACACAGGATTAAGCGGTATAGAAAATGAATGAATGAATGAATCAACTTAAGATTCCCATTCCAAAAACCAGTTACTTGCCACGAATAAAAAAAAAAAAACTGATTATTTGACAACCTCTGAACGAGAATAATTCTCTTCCACAAACCGTGTTGCCTCTTTTGGGTCTGAACAGATGGTGGGTGCTCCGTTTGGATGATGGATGTGTAACTTGGCCGGGTAACGTAGGCTGTGTTTGACACCTGTGTCTCGAAGGACTCGCAGCACATCACGAAAAGCGCGGCGCTGCGTCAATACCTCGCTTGTGTAGTCCGGGAAGATGAAGATTCTCTTCCCGTTATATTCCAGAGGTTGTTGTCTACCGAGGCGAATGATCAGTTCCCTCTGTTGATAATGATGAAGACGCGCCATGATAGTGCGCGGATTGGCGCCCGGTGCCGGCTTTGGCTGGAGCGAGCGGTGAGCACGGTCAATAGACACAGGCTTTGGGAAATGTTCCGCTGAGAACAGTTTGGAAATCAACTTGGAGACAAATTCTGTGGGTTTGCCGCTTTCTTCTCCTTCCGGAATGCCCACAATTTTAATGTTGTTTCTGCGGGAACGTGCTTCCAAGTCAAAAACTTTAGTTTGCAGTTGCTTGTTAGCGCTGGTCAGTTCGGAACATTTCTTTTCCAGAAGTTGAATCCGGGTTTCATGGTCACTGACAGCTTGCTCCTGAGTGACTACCCGAGACTCCAGGTCGGCTTGAGAGGTCAAAAGAGACTGAAATTTTACCTCAAATGCGTCGAAACGTTCGTTAATGCCGCGAAGAATGGCCTCTGACATCTCTTTACAAAGCTCTCTGCACATGGCCAGTGACATCTCCGCTGAGTGAGAAGACTCCGAGCGGGTTAGCTTGCTAGCCACAGACGGAGAGCTAACATTAGCCTCTTTAGTTTTATGGCTAGCGGTAAGTTTAGACTGAATTGCCTTCGACATGACTAACCTCGCGAATTATTTATGTCAATCAGAGATTCAGAGAGGTAAAACTGGTTGACTGGCCTCAAATTTTTTAAATATCTGGTATGTAATCCTAAATTATTAATATCATGAAGAGGAGCTGTGTTAACACACGTCTACTCCATACACTCGCACACTAGCGCCCCCCCCCCCCCCCCCCCGAATGCTCAATTTCAGTTGGACTCGTGTCCTCTACACCATTAGTCCTATGGTTCTTTGGTTCTGTGTAGTTAAAAGGTTCTTGTTTTTGTCTCCTCATTTCCCCTTCTCAAGTTATCTCTCCTGAGTGAGTTAAACAATGGAGCGCAGAATGAATCGTCCTCGATCTCGCTCGTGACAGTAGCGCATTATTCCACACGAACACCACACAGTAAAGTGCACACGGAACTCGCCTATGAAGACAATTTACATTCAAACTTTGAAATGCTTCTTCTGGAACACACTCCTCTCTCTCTCTGTGTGTGTGTGTGTGTGTGTGTGTGTGTGTGTCGCCGGTGTGGAGCTGTTAATGGTGCAGCTTTTAATGCGTCTCTTACCTGAGGAGCTCCACCAGGTGTAGCTTTAATTAGCTTTTAGAATAAATGAGCAGCCTGTGCTTAAGTGATCAGAAGTAATGGCACCACATTAAACCTTAGCGCAAGTTTATTTCAGAAAGCATTTCATTAGTCATGAACAGAATACAACAGGTCGAGTATTTCTTTCCTGTTTAGTGTCCCCCGATATTTCTGAAACAAAATGTTGCTACTTTTGCTGTATGTAAATTTCTTTATTTCGCATTACAAATTACTTGGTAGAAACAAGTATGATGAAGGGGAACAAAAAAATGTTTTATTTAAAGGTTGTGGTTTGGATTACCACATAACCACCCCCCCCCCCCCAGTAAACACACTGACGGATGCCAGCTATAGTGTGTGTGAGCTCCTGCAGGGTTCTGTTGTAAAGTAGAATCGCCAGGAATTTCTGTTGTGAAAGTGATCATAGATGTGATTAAATGTTCATGCAGGTTATGGGTTTAATAATGGGTTTAATAATGTGATTATACTGGTTGTAATGGTCACATGCATTTAGTTAGGAAATGAGTCTGTTGGAGTGTCATGAAAGGATTTAGGGGATCTGTGATGACAGACGAGAGGTTTACTTCGAATTACAGTAATTATAAAATGAGAAGGAGATAAAGGGCATAAATTCAGGATATTTAATTAAAATGATGGAAAATTTGTTTATGTAATATCAGTGAGATTTCTTTTTACTCAACATTCTGAAACGCACTGTAAACTGAGTGTTTCATTCTGAACTGAGGTCTTTAAAGTATCTGTTAAGAACACGACAAGCAGACTGCGGTTTTGCATAAACCCATGATTCGGCCTTGAGCTCAGATGGTGGCGATGTGTTTCCTCCGGTGTCTCTCTGTCTCTCCATCACTCTGCAAATGTGCTAAAGCTGATCCAGTTCTGTGGTTCACCTGAGACTGTGTAATATTTCACACACTCGTTTGGTGTTGTGCACCAGCTCAGAAGAAATGACATCACACCTGAATGACAGCCACGCCCTGTCCCAGTCATGTGACCGCAAATAATGTGTAACTCTGGGGAAAAAGTCTCAGTCCTCAGCCGACCTCATCACTAAATTCACTATTGGCTCAGTTATGTCTTTTCATATTCACAGTATTTTTGGACTTGGACATCTTTCTCAAGTGAGGAGTTCAGAGTGAGATGTTTCAGGGTGAATTTAAACACTGGATCTGTTTGATCAGATTTTAAACTCTAATAAAAGCACACTTTATGACTCATGAATAAAACCGTGTGTGAGGAATGCAACGAGCGAGAGTGAAATGGATTATAAACAATTAATATACTGATGAATGAATACAGGTTGAATAATATTGAACCGAGTTTTAAACATTTTATTCAAATTTTATTTAGACCTGTAATTGTCCAAGGTTTTTTTTTTTTTATTATTTAACTTTGCATTGTAATTTTAGATTAAAGTGTGCAACAGATACAGAATTACCCTGATGCATCGTGTCAGTTTTATATTCAGCCCTAAATTTGTTTTTTATTATTATTATTATTGTTATTTATTTGTACGGTGGTGACTGTGATGTGTTATTTCTGGTTGGTTAGATTTAATATTCTGGATTAGTTAGTGCATTAGAGCTGGAAATCCAAACTATGTGCTGTGTGCTGCTCATCAGTTTTAATTTTAATGAGCTCATTATTGGAATTATTAAAAATATCTGAAAAATATTCTGTCACACATGAATAAGAACAAAATTGGAAACTACAAAGGTTCTGCCTCGCACCATAAAGATGTTTCAGGTTGCTTTCAGAGAGAGTGTATTAGAGCTGGAAATCCAAACTGTGGACACACACCTGTATAAAGACCACAGCTGGACTACACCACATGGCTGAACATCATAACCACACCAGGTTCTTCTCTAAAAGCCTGAAAGCACACGTCTGTATAGAAGTTAGTTAGAGTGTTAAGAGTGTGATGGAGCGGAAGAACTCATGCGTCCTGCGCAGAGCCCAGACCGATTTCAACCCCAGTAAACCTTCCATCAGCTTCGGGATGAACAGGATGAACCGGAGCCTCCTCGACAAACACACATCCACATAGCCACAGCCAATCATCTAGTGGAAATCCTTCACAGAAGATTAGAGTGAAGTGCGTACAAGGACATGGTCAGTGTGATGGTGGGGGGTGGGTGGGGGGTAGTGGTAGGGGGGGCACAAACTTTTGCTCATATAGCTCATCATAACCAATTTTGTTTCCTTCTAACTTGAGCCTGAACATCATGATATTTCTACAGGATTTCCCAGTGTCTATCAGCAGGGGGCGCTGGTGATCTGCATCCTCTCCAGTCTGGCTGGAACAAAGCTCCATCTGTCTGAGGTTATGATGTAATGAGATATGAAATAATGACTGTCTAACAAAAAAAATCAAACATCATGTCGATTCCTTATAGTCCACGGTGCATCGGCTACATGTAGGAAGGCGTATACATTTATATACCGGAGTCCAAAAGTATTCACACCCCTGGGGTTAGTCTTAATTAAAATGGACTGTGTTTGTTTTCAGGTCAGTGTAATAAAACCGTCTCAGCTCAGGTGCATCCTGGTCACTCTAATTATCCCTGAAATGTCCCAGGAATTTGATTGAAATCCAGGTTTCCTGCCAAGTTGCCAAGTTAAATAGAATTAATGATATGAATTAAGAGGTATGGAAAAGATAGAGCTCCAATTAGAGGCATTTTAGAAAGTAAGGAAAGAAATCTCTAACTACCCAAAGAACCTTTCAGAAGCTCTCATTTCTCAGAGAGGGAATCTGGACAAGACTATTGAACTATTTTTAAAGCTTTTATTATGCTCACAGCATGCTCCATCACTGAGAAATGAAAGAATGTTGAAACCACTAAGACGTTTTTTAAGCCTTAACATCGGGCCTGACTCATTAGCTCGGTGAAAAAGAGCCTGCAGGTCAGTCTAACGGAGCTTCTGAGCAAATCTGCAGAGATCTGAGCAAGCGGCGAACCATGACTCTGACATCAATCCAGCTTTTAGAGCTGAAGATGACGGTTTAGAGACGTTACCAGGAAAATGAGGAGAAACGCTGCGAATCCGAGGCCAACAGAAAACCTGGAGAGATTTGTAGAACAAAACAAGAAAAAAAAGAAAAAAAGAGCCGGGACTGAGGCTGAAAGCTAATGAGATTGATGTATTATGTAAATTTGAAAACTGTCAGGCATTTATTTATTTATTTATTTATTTATTTACTGGGGGAAAAAAACATCATTGTCAAAAAAACATCACTAATTTATCATTTTTTTAAATAATTACTACATACAAACATTAAGCTTATATACAGTATGACTTTACATTTCTATATATTTACCCATGTGGAATTCTGGGAAAATAGATAGATAGATAGATAGATAGATAGATAGATAGATAGATAGATAGATAGTGTATATATATATATTACTTTAAACACGAGGAAGTCTGACAAAAGTCTGATCATTAACGTTCCTCAGGTTCTTGCAGGAACATAGACAGACTGCGCTGGAGAGAAGTGTGATGTCCTCATACGAGGTCTCAAGAGGTTAATACAGATTTCTGGCTTCATTTCTGGGTTATTGGCAGATCGATGGCAGAAAATTTCTTTTAAATAAAGCTTGACACAACAAATCCAAAATGTCACAGGATGAGATCAGAGCACGTCCCAGTGTCTGGAGGTCTGGAGCTCGATGGTCCAGAATTACTTTTTTTTTACACATTTGTACAAAAAGAGAATCAAGTCTGCCGTTAAACAGTCCAACGTTTCCACTGTTTGCGGTTCGTTTCGATCATTTTAATCCGATTATCATCTTCACTTCAGGCACACGTTCCTCACGAAGATAAGAAGGAGAAGAAAGTTAAGACGAAGCTTCTCCACAACGTTCAGAGTGAAGAGGCATGAAACACATTATTATTGGCCAGGAAATAAAGGGAATCTGAGTCGGAATATTGATGCACGCTGCATTTCTGCAGGGCATGAACGTGGTGGTAAATGATGATGGGACTGTTTGGAGAAAGTCACTGACTTGTAATGCAGCACGATGGTGGTTTGTATTAAATCCAGCCAGCGTGTGTGCCTGGCGGCGTTACACTATGATAACTTCTCTATCGAATATGAGAGATGTAATGTCAGCTGAAGACAGTAATCAGGTCCGGGCCATTGCCCCTGCTGGCTAAGTGCTTATTTCGATGCTTTTCTGCGTTTGGGTTTTGGGTTCATTGGCACTGTGGTTCTGCGTGACTGGGTTTTCATAGAAAAGCTGATGGAGCATTTCGTCATAACCTCACACTCTGAGGCCTCCTGAATCCATCAGGTCAGATCTGGACTTCTAGGACTTTGGACTATAGAACAAACCACAAAGTCGGGTTTCATATGAAATTTTCGTGATAATAAATTTGATATTTTTTCTTTTTTATGTCAGATCCAAGATGGCTTTAAAACTAACACAAGAACAGAAGCTCCAGTCCGCGATTCTGCCCTGAACGTTTTAGTGTTTTCTCAGCTGATGTAAGTAATCGGCTAATTAACAGCTGAATTAAAGTGGGTGTGACGCCCAGCTTCCTAACACACAGTATGAGTGCAGATCAATCCCTGCTATCCGTTATCACCCAGATGAGGATGGGTTCCCTGTTCAGTCTGGTTCCTCTCCAGGTTTCTTCCTATCACCATCTCAGGGAGTTTTTCCCTCAGCACCGTCACACTCGACTCGTTAATTTCCATTTTCTTAATTCTTTAAAGCCGCTTTTGTGTCAATGACCATTTGTTAAAAAGTTCTATATAAATAAAGCTGAATTGAATAGAATTAATAGAACAGGGAAACACTAAAATGTGCAGGACAGGAGCTGCTCCAGGACCAGGATTGGGAACTCCTGCAATAGACGACCGAACAGAACCAGATCTACACCACATGACTTCTTACTCCGAGGCTGATCTGACGTCAGTAGTCTTTCAGAATTGGTCCAGAATATTCACTGCATTAAAGCGCATACAAAAGTGCCACGAAGTCCAAGATCATCTATTTGAGAGTTCGTCATGTGGAGAGTTTATCTATTATAACTGCTTGACATTGGGATTTATATCATATAGTTAAAGGTTACTAGTCGTTCAGTGATTTAAATAAAATATATATATATTATTCGACTCGTCGTCTAGGCGACACGGTGTGTTTCCTCTGGTTTCCTTCCACAGTCCAAAGACATGCAGATTAGGCTAATTGGTGTTCACAACTCGCCCGTAGAGTGTGTGTGTGTGTGTGTGTGTGTGTGTGTGCCCTGTAATGGATTAGTCTAGGGTGTACCCCGTCTCGTGCCCTGGGTCTCCTGGGATGGGCTCCAGACCCTCTGTGGTGTAGACGGTGACTCGTCGTCTACAGTCTGCTCTATATAGCTAAAGGAAAAAGATAATTCACGATCACTTTTGTTGTTATGCTTAGCAGAAAAACAAAGAAACACCACTCCAGTGGCACACACAGGATACACACTAAATCTGAGCTCCACTGCCTTTTTATGCTGCATGGTTAAGAAGAAAATTTAATAATTCAGTGTGATAAATGTACTAATTAATATATCTGGGTATCACGTTACACTGTTTAAATGCAATTCTTAAGAATGCACTCATGTGGACAATCTGGTTCAGCTCGAGTCGTTTATTAACTGAGCTCACAGTGCAGTGCAGAAACTCCTAATAGCCGAATGATAGATGGAGGATGTGATGTCTACGGCGGCGGCCGGGAGGTTTGTCCATCGTGTTCAGGTCCGGTCTGAGTAATCTCACTGCTGAGGCTCTGAACAAACAGGATGCGATTGGACGGTGATGTGCAACCAGTGGCTCTGACGGGTGGGATTAAAAAACAACAACAACAACAACAATAACTCGTGTACATCTACATACCAGGCTAAGTGATATAGAGTTTACTATCTGCCGTTCACAGAACACAAACTAAGACCTACACTGGATGTATAGTTCACTACCCAGAAGCCCCTTTAAACCCCTGTGCATGTGAATGTAGCGCTGCTAATGATGCTGGAACCGCGCCTCTGCCGCCTTTTCATCACCAGACCACCGGTGCAGTGAACAGTCAAGCTCCAAACATGTCAGTTATCATTTAGTGTTGCTAATTACACCATTAATCAAAAAAAAAATTATTAAGCTAATATCCCCACTGCGTAAACTAGTCACACAACACAGCACTGGAGGAAAACACACACACACACACACAGCTCTACAGAGAGTCCTACTGTCTACGGCTACTGACAAATGTTTATTTTTAAAATGATCATTTAAGTCAGATTTTCTAACAGATGTAAAGGAGGAGGATTTTAACTTCCAGATGTTTCCTGCCATCAAGCAAATTCAGAACGGTAATGACTGGGAACAGTTTGCGTGACATTCTTGATGAAAACTCAATCAGTGTTCTGTAGACCACATGCTGGTAATAACTGTCTGATCGAAAGGCATTCAGGGAAACTGTGTATCAGCACCGGACCTGTTTGGTTTGTTCTTAATGATTTAGGGACAAAAACAACAAAAGCAACAACAACAAGGACTTTTGGTTCTCACTCACTCACTCACTCACTCACTCACTCACTCACTCACTCAGCATCTATACGGCTTTATCCTGTATACAGGTGTGGGGGTGGGGGGGTTGTGGGGGGGGGTCTATCCCAGGAGACGGAGGGCATGAGGCGCGGTACATCCTCGACAGGGTCCAAACTTACACACTCATTCACACACTACAGGCAATGTGGGAACGCCAATAACACTAATGTGCAGGTCTTTGGACTGTGGGAGGAAACCGGAGAACTCGGAGGAAACCCACCAAGCACGGGGAGAACATGCAAACTCCATGCACACAGAAATAAAAGTCACTGTTCAGAGGGTAAGTATTAACAAAATTTTATAATAATAATAATAATAATAATTGACAAACACAGACCCAAGATGGGACTCAAACCCTCAACCCTCGACCCGTGTAAGCTGACTTCTGGTTCGATAATCTTTTAATTCATCATCCAGTTTAACTGTGGTGTTTTTCTTTTTCCTTTTGATAGAATGCACTTTACCTGCTGAAAAATAAATAAATAAATAAATAAATAAATAAATAGTGGCGCGGTGGTGTAGTGGTTAGCACTGTCGCCTTGCACCTCCAGGGTCTGGGTTCGATTCCCCGGCCAGGCTCGATTCCCGTCTCTGTGTGCATGGAGTTTGCATGTTCTCCCCGTGCTTGGGGGGTTTCCTCCGGGTACTCCGGTTTCCTCCCACAGTCCAAAGATATGCAGGTTAGGCTAATTGGCGTTCACAAATTGCCTGTAGTGTGTGATGGGGTGTGTGAGTGTGTGTATGTGTGTGTGCCCTGCGATGGATTGGCACCCTGTCCAGGGTGTACCCCGCCTAGTGCCCGAAGTCTCCTGGGATAGGCTCCAGGTCCCCCGCGACCCTGAACACAGGATTAAGCGGTATAGAAGATGAATGAATGAATGAATAATGTTACTTAATTGATTGACAATTGTAAGTGGATGCAAAAAAACCCCATCAGATAATCAAAATGCACAAAGTGAGAGTTTTATTCCTCACTTTGGAATAAATGCAAAATGGGAAATATAAAGAAATATAAAAATGAAATTCTATAACCTACTATGGGTTACTGCGTCTTATTCAACACAGATTATACAATAAAAACCCTTTATTACTGGATCTGTGCAGAGGTTTACGGAAAGTACTTACTTATGTGGATGATGTAATTGCATAATTTGCATATTCATGACTTTTATCATGGATATTTGCATATAAAATTTTTAGTTAAATTAAGTTTTTAGTTAGGAAATATGATGAAGAAAGATTTTTTTTTTTGTTAAAATACTTTTTCTTGTCCAACATTTTTACTTAAATAAAAATGAGAGGGAAATAAACAAGAACTCACAAAGAGAGCAACAGATAACTAGATGAACAGAACTTTACAGAACAATACGCCACTCAGAACTGTACTTCTGTAACACACAGCATCGAAGGAAGGAAGATAAAACTTATAGAAGGTAATTAATCATCGTAACACTAAATATACCTCTATACATTATGCACAAACTCAGGAAGTGACATGAGTGAGCGCCCCCTGGTGGTCTGGAGCTTTGGCACTTGTTTATGAAGCATGTGACAGATGTCGGCCTTTACGTTTTAACATTTACAAAAAAAACATACTTTCTGTCGAAATACATCCACGGTAAAGAGGCCTGAAGATGAGTGGTCATGAAGGGAACGTGTGCTACTTGAAAACATCTCCAAGATGAAGACTGAAGGTGCTAAAGGTGGGATAAAACCTGGGGATCAGTGATTAATCACAAGCGCAACACTGTCAGGCGTCACACGTGAAGGTGAGTCGAGAAAACCTGACGTCTCATCTCAGCGGCTGTGATGTGAACGTCCTCGAGCAGTATGTCTGCTCACACAGCTGATGGATTTGTTGCTTAATGGGGCGAAAAAGTCAACAAAGTGTAGTGACAAGGTTCCTAAGCAGCTCGCCGTACACATGCAGACAGGTTTGTGATTTGTTCCTAAAAAAACAACAGGTTTCAAATATCCAGAGAATTAATCACATGACACCATGGACATGATGGTGTTTCAGGTTTAATTCTTTCTTGTAGAAAGAAGTCATGTTTGATTATAGTGCAACAACATAACATTTAACATCTGGATCCTCCGTAAAGAAGGAATTATCAGGTGTAGAAATAAAGTAATATAAGGTCATATTAGGGCTGCGCAGTTAATCAATGACATTCACTAACTGATATAATCTTGCTAATGTCAATTATTATTATTATTATTATTAAGTTTTAATTCTTACCTTACTATATGCGACATCCAGGATCGAGGGTTCGATTCCCGCCTCATGTTTGGTGGGTTTCCTCCGGGTACTCGGGTTTCCTCCCACAGTCCAAAAACATGCAGATCAGGCAAATTGGTGTTTCCAAATTGCCCCTAGTGTGTGTGTGTGTGTGTGTGTGTGTGTGTGTGTGCTTTCTCTTATTCCTCTCACATCTGTCAGACAGCTTAATGATTTCTTTCTGTATTTGTACTCTAACTTCCTCTAGTCTTATATTTTAGAAACAACCTCTACCTGTATTTTATGCGTCTCTCAGCCTGTTTTATAGTTTATTTCGCTTTTACATCATTAGCGCTGTACGGATGTAATGTTAAAAAGCTATGATTAAGGTGTTTTGTGCAGGTTTTAAGACTCTGGAAAGCTTTATGCAAATGATCCTGGCCTGGGTCGCCTGGCAGAGGTCACGGTGAGGACAGCGGGGTCGGCGCCAGCGACAGTCACAGCGCCGTATAGACGACGTTAGCGTGACCGCGCCAGATGATGAGTCAATTAGCACGACGGCAGCAGAAGATCAGGAACCTTATGGTCAACTTCAGTACGTACACCATGACCACCATCATCATCATCATCATCATTTATGAATGTGGCTTTTGATGGGAGCGAGGTGACATTTAACACCCACACACACACACACACACACACACACACCCGCACTGGCGGAGACACAGAGCAGGTAGGTGTGAATGACTAGCAGGTGCAGGTTTGTGCGGAGACACTGTCTGGTCTGAGGACTGGCTCATCTTTTGGAATTAAAAGAGCAGCACGCAGTGAGTCAGTGTTCTGTGTCAGACATGCGAATAAACAATTACACAGAGGTGCAGAGCGCTTTCAGCAAACTTTCGCAGCCCATTAGGACACGCTGGACTGTGTGACACACACACACACACACACACACACACACACACTCTGAGAAGGTCATGTGAGGACATGACACAAGTACTGGAAGCATCAGCGAAAGGTCCAAGCAGTAAAGATGTAGAACTGGTTTTAAAACCATTGATCAATAAGTAGAGTCTTACTAGGGGGCGCTAGAGTACGTCCGTTTGAGGAAGATCTGAAATCTATTTCTTTGGCTATAGAGCATTAGTGTGTAACGCTTGAAGGATGAGACACGTTTCTAGCTGCATGCTTCAGGATCTTAAATCTTGCGATCTGATTGGCTCTCTGCATTTCAGTGTTTAACATAATGGATGCTTTTCAGAGCAACAACAAAAAACAACACATAATGTTCAAGTCATGAAGACCCAGACCTGTTTCTCCTTTAAACCATGAAGGATACTGTATATGTGGAGTTTGCATGTTCTCCCTGTGTAGGTTTCCTCCGGGTTCTCCGGTTTCCTCCAACAGTCCAAAGATATGCAGATGAGTCTCTAATTGGCGTTCACAAATCGCCTGTAGTGTGTGAATGAGTGTGTGAGTGTTGACCGGAGGTCCTACCACGGTTGTACAAAATGGGAATAAATACGCTCACCACTGGCCTCCACGGTGTCTGGTTGGACTACAGAGGTTCCTAAATGGATGGAGGATAAAACATAACACACATCAAGTAGACCATGTGGAACACGTTTTTTGTAAAACACATGTTTTTTTGTTGTTGTTTTTTTGCATATATCAGTCTGTTGAAGAAATGCAGCCAGAACAGAACAGGTTAAATATAACATACGGGATGCTAATAAATGCATGTTTAAGAATCGTTAAATGGAATCAAACGAAAAAAATCACATGTTCATGCCACCATTTTTTAAATGAAGTCATCATGTCACATGTCACTGTCACATGACTGCACCAGAATGTTCACTAACATTTCCTGAGTTAAAAGTCAAAGATGGAGCCGAATAAGGAACTTTCAAGGGTTTGTGTCACCTGTGTCATTGTGGGTCTTCATGAGCTAAAAGTTCCTGTTTTGGGTGATTAACACGACGTCTGATCTCAACCCAGGACACGGTTTGCTCAGAGCATGGGGCGTGTCTCAGGACATACTGTACAGTGCCGTTTAGGAGTTTTAAAGTAAAAAATATGTTAAGAAAATGTTTCTACTTAACCAGCTAGATATAATCCTCTATAAGGGCAAAAAACACACATACAACACTGCCATTTAAATAATTTATATCACTCGTGTTAAAGTGAATTTGAAGAGAATTGCATGCACTGTTTATTTTTTATTTATTGTTTAATAAAGAATAAAAAATACAGTTCCACTTTTAACGAGTTGCTGCTAAGACCCAAGGTAAGTCCGGGCGTTGTGGGAATCTGCAGTTCTCCTGAGTCCAGCCTGGGGGCAGTAGTGGCTTTTGTACCATCACCGCCCTCACAGCGTTGGCATTATCCTTCTCTCACGCTCCATCTGAAAGGCTTAAAGCTCCAATTAAGATTGGTCCAGATGATAGCAGAATTAGTATTGTGATGCGCAGAGAGGCTTGAAGTACACTCTGTTTTTAATTCAGTATTGCTGACCAAATGCTTCTGCTATCAAACAATCTGTCACCTGTTTTAGAGCCATCAATACATGTGCCGCAATCAAATGGTAATCAGGTGGAACTGAATGAGCACGATGTCCTCTGGAGGAACCGCCGGCTGTTTCTATACATTTACACCTAAACCGCAGGTGTCTGTGCCGAACACGACGTCTTTATAGACATTAAATATCAAACAGGTTTAGTCCACATCACTGTGAATGGGCTACTATTGATATTTATGTTTTAAATATACATGAGACATTAAGATACAGACTGTAGGATGTTCACAAGAAGGAAAATAATCTCATTCTGTCTTGAGTTTTTACTGCTACGTGACACGTCGCAATTTATGCGCAACAACCCAGTAAGCCGTAAATGAGCTCTCTTCCCTCCGACTTTCTGTCTTTTCATTCAAAGTCTTTGCAACTTCTGCGACAAAA
Organism: Channallabes apus; assembly: GCA_030522415.1. Classification (NCBI taxonomy): domain Eukaryota; kingdom Metazoa; phylum Chordata; class Actinopteri; order Siluriformes; family Clariidae; genus Channallabes; species Channallabes apus. The sequence goes on from CM060121.1 coordinate 1,501,094, forward strand.
ATCACAGCTCTCGTTCTATTTTGGCAAAATCAAACGCTTAAGCTTAGCAACTTGTCGAGTCGCACCTGCTTGTTCAGGTGCTGAGAGACGAAATAAAAAAACAGCATGTTTCAGAGACGGCAAAAATGATATACAGTCTCTCACCTGTGTTGGTAGTTGTGACATTTGTTTTCTTCTCATTAGCATAAAGTTAAAGTTGTCTTAACACCCCATCATTATTCACAGTGGCTCCGCCTCCAGGTACAATACATTACATTAAGGAATGTAGTGTTTTTACTTTGAGAAAACTTAAAAACAGTTTTGTATTTTTGTTTAACATGGACTAGAATGAAATGAAATCAATCATCTGTGGTTTGAGTTTGTTATCTGAGACTCTCATATTGAGCTTCTGTCCCTTTAAATTATGATAAAAATCTCATATACTAATAATAATACCGTAAGTCCCCTACATACGAACATTCGAGTTACAAACTTTCGAAGATATGGACATGTGCTCACGCAGGTTCAATCACGGAGTTTAGATCACATGTTTCCGTTCATTGTCACATGTGTGCAGCCTGCAACCCAGAAGTGAGCGTAAAAGCAGCGGCGATGAAGCTGCTACTGCTAAGAAGCGGCGAGTAATAACGATGGAGACAAAAGTGAAAATAAATAAGAGGATGGAGCGAGATTAAAAGATGACAGACATAATTTTTAACATGAATCGTTCTACCATCGGCACGATTCTAATAAACAAGAACAAGATGATGGAACAAGTTCGTTTTATACTGTGTATAGTCGATTGTTGTTCGTATCCTAGTAACCAGATGGTGTTTGTTGGACTTACGAACAAAAACTCGGAACGTAAGTTGTTCGTATGTAGAGGACTGACTGCACTGATTCCACCAGCTCTGTGTATTTACTCCAAAATCTGCAGTGGGAGAAGATGAACCAGGAATCCACATACTGTAGCCTCAGCTGTGTTTCTCAAGTGTGTGTATGTGTGTGTGTGTGTGTGTTTGTATCCATACACATCTGGTCTGACATCATTCCCGTAGCCACCCGTAACCTCAGAGCCCCGTCGCGGTGTCTTCTAGCTCGCGGTGTCTCGCTAGCAGCCACGGTGATTACATTTCACCGCTGAATTCTCAGGCAGAGTAATTAACTCAGGTTCTGCTAGTGCTAAGGGCTCGACAAATATTATCCCGGAGCCAGCGAGGGCCTCGGGATCGAGGCGGGGCTGTCTCGCGGCCGTGGCCACCGTATTGACTTGATCAGCTGCTAATTAAGAAGTCGGCCGGCCGGATAGGGCGCAGAGGGAGATGACTTCATTAGCGGGGTCTTGGTGAGCGTAATTTTTCCCTCGCTCTCTCACACGTCTCCTTGGTAGCAGCCAAACGGGAGGGGAAGATGGAATCTTCTGGAAAGATTTGCCATCTGATGGAGCCAAATGAGTCCGTTTGACCAGAAATGGATGATTTTCAGCCTTGAATATGAACGACATATGATGATATAAACGTGATGAGCCTTTCTGACCCTATAGTGTGCTTAAATATAGGGTACGATTTGTGGTAATGTTTTCATTTCTATGTTAAATAAAAAAGAAAGTAAATCTTTCTCATGAATAGTAACATAAAAAAAGGGGTAAGGTTAACAAAGTGTTTAACGTATGTTGTATTTTTTTTTACTGTGCTTATTCAATTCAAATAAATTTCATCTATATAGCGCCTTAACAATAGTCATTGTCTCAAAGCAGCTTTATGGAAGTGCGTTTAGATAATAATGTGAGATTGTGCCTGATGAGCAAGCCGAGGGCGACAGTGGCAGGAAAAACTCCCTGAGATGGCTTATCTAACATGCAACTACTGTAAATATTTGACATGTATAATATAATAATGATATGATATAATATAATAATAATGATGAACGCCACTTTAGGACTTTCACTCTATATAAATAAAATCTCTTCTTTATATTGTTTGCATTAACTAGCTCAGGTTTTGCTGCATTTCATTGCCATGGTGCACATTATGGAAATATATATATACTGTATAAATAAAAACTTGCTACAACAGTCAATCATGTGTTATAGCGTTATAGCGTTTTGCAAAATCTTGCAAATTTCACACCAATGTAACTAAAACAATTTTCTCCTGATGGTTGTGCCTTTAACACCGTTGTGAGAGTTTTTTAATACTTTTTGCTAATTTCAATACACATTTTTATTCGTACACTAGAACGGCCTGCAACATTGTTCGCATGGAATTTAATTGCACTCTCATGAGCGCGTTTTTAAAAATGTACATCTGACAAAAAACGCCATCTGTTAAATTTTGAGATGAACTACTGATCAATTACTAATTTTCAAGGTGAATTTCTTCTCTGATATAAGGGTGTTTTCAGTTTAAATTTCAAAGTAGGATAATCTTCTCTTCCCGTGGGCCGATTGCGATGAAACAAAGCCTATATGTTACCTCAAGTTCGGCCAAATACTCCTGTGAAAACCCTATTAACATTTGTTCAGTAGTGTTTACGTGATGCGTGCACAAACAGACAGAGAAAAATAAAAAATTCCAAAAAGATGTGTTCTATTACTAATTATACAGTACTCATTAAAGTACACCCCTCCTTTTTTTTTGCAAATATGCTCATTGTACAGACAGTTACAGATGTTACAGTTTTATTATATGTATAGAAGATTTCAAATGCTAGATACAGTATGTTAACAAAAACCAATAAAGCAAAATAAACATAAAATGACTTAATGAAAAGATGTAATAAACTCAGGTGATGTGTTGGATTCTGTGCTGTAGCCACACCTCAATCCTACCCTTTAATCATCATGTTCTAATTTAAGTCAGACTAAATTAACTGATTTTAATACGTTGATCAGAAAGTGTGGAGGCGGTGAGTTTGCTTTTCACGTGTTTACCTCGACGAGTCTATTTAAGGCACACACTTGATTGGCTAGGTAGAAAAACATGGAGTGATGAAATTCCTTCGCACTTGCTAATAGAGCAAGCGGTCCCACTTTAGAGTTTGCACCTTAATTAAAGTTTAATCAAACACAAAGTTGACCTTCCTTGCCTCTGTGTTTGTAAATGCACGGAGCAAAAATTAGGTTCATTTTGCAGCACTTTTTGAGTTATGACGGCATTTCCTGTGACGCTAGGCTAAAATGCTGAATATTAGCTGTGGCAACGGGAATGCCAGGAGCGGCTAACGAGGGTGGTCCACATCGAAAGTTGGCCTGAAAGCAGGTGGATGGAGAGCCACTTGCATACATGTTTTATCTTTGTCCTGCATGGATGTTTCAATGGTGTGCAATACTGTCTTTATGTGAGTTCATTCTTATCTTATCACGCCTGTGCCGCATACAGAGTGCAGTCTTGCCTTTCACTCAGCTCGGATGATCCCAGCATTAAAACTCCGGGCGAGTTTGAGCAGCTGGTTATTTTGTTATCAGTTTGCAGCAGGAGGTCGGTGTTTCTTCTCCGTTGCGCCGCCGCACATCTTCACATCTCCGGGGATCAGCTATCAAAGCTCGCAGACTCCTGAGTGTTTGTCATCGAGCCTGTGCGAAACAGGACGAGGATGTTGTTGCATAACAGCTTTCGGATTCAAAAAGGAGCTTAAACGTCAGCTGTGGCCGTGTGCCATATGCATGCGCTCAATCTTGGCTGAATTTTGCTGATTATTGCGGCTGTACTCTGCTGTTCGGGAGGGGGAGACGGGCAGAATAATCCCCTCCATTACCAAGCACATGGAAGTGTGCTTGTGCTTGGCTTCGGTTCATATTTGCCTGCAGCGTGAAAACCTTCAGTCAAATGACAATAGGGAAAAGCAAATAACGAAGAATGTTAAAACATTATGGTTCTCAGTGTAGCTAACGTACAGAATACTGCAAGTCCATCTCACCGCAAATCTTTAAACCACATTAAATTGTTCTTGATGTCGTACAGATGTGTTGATTTGGTTAAGGACACAGTGGGACTTGCTGTCATCTACAAGGAGGAACTAAACCTCATGGAGACCCATCCTGGAGACCCATGCTCACCTTTTTTGTGCTTTGGCATCACTTAACATATTTGCATAAATGACTAATAATGAGGAAATAAATAAATGATCATCTAAGTCATTATAAGTAAACAGAGAAATGCTAATCATTAAAGGCTTAAATCATTATCACTATAATTTGGCACTTTAGACATCACATAATTTATAGATCTACAGTATGTGTAATGATATTTATATTGCAGTACATGTGTATGTGGCCACTATGTAGAGGTCTAACAGCAGGCCTGAGTGTGTCCTCCTTTAATAAAGCACTCATTTAGAGTCTCATTAGGATCTGAAAGTGAGCAATAAATTCCACACCCATTTAGCTTTCCTTATTTAAATGCTATTCTGTATAATTTTGCCTGGTCCATGGGAACAATAGCGATTAGACTGTAATAATAATAATACAGGAAAAAAAACCCTAGGAGTTCAGAGGCTTTTGTCTGACAGGGTGTATTGAGCTGAACCATTTGACCGAGCAGGAATTTTTAGTTGACAAACCGTTGTGATGCCGTTTATTTGGCAAAATCATGGGCAGGAAGTGCACTGCGTGCAGAGCACTGGACCAGTAGGGTACGTGATGATGACGCTAGTAATGCAGAGTGGTGGTGGGGCAAGGTCAAACACCAGTGAGGGGAAAAACATGTGCACCTGATAATCAGTGTTTTGTTTGTTTACGGTAGGAAAGCTATGAAGGGCGAGCAGACTGAATGGGCAGTAGGGAGTCTTTGCTCTCAGCACTCCACAGATTGATTGTGTTGAAAAGTAGTATTTACTCCAAGCAAGAGAATAAAAATACTTGACTCACATCGACCGACTGTGTCCAGCTTCCTTCCAAACATCATCTTCACCTTGCCATACTCATGCCAAAATCCAGGAAAAGGAAGACCTCCACCCCATGGAGTCCGCAACTGCTTGCAGAGGTCATCAGGCCTCTCGCCACCTTCCAGCAGAACCAGCACCAATAACTTCTCCAGAATTGCAACGAGTAGGAGGTCTCGGTCACCGCCACCTCCTCACTGGCGAGGCACATCTTGCATTCCAGCAGCTGCCAGTTAACTGTATGTTAAAGCATTTGGACATTAAGAAGGCAATCCTGGAGCACTTCATTGTGCTTTTCCCGTGTGGTTCCTGCCCTGCCCCTACACCAGCTATGCAGAGCAGGAGGCCTTTAACTTCAAGGCCAGCCCCCTGCACCTGAGTCTGCCCTTCTGCTTCTCTTTCCCTCTCCTCTGTGTTTGTCTCTACTTCTCTGAAGGTGGGCATGGTTGTCTCCAAAATTGCAGGGGGATTGCTGGCATTGTGGGGAACTGGTGCGATTCCAGGATCAGTGTAGAATGTTGGAGGTAGCTGTTAGGTATTCCTGACATGTCTCAGGCTGCCCCAATCAAACTGATGGACTAGTGCATGGGTGAAGCGGGGACTAACTGCCGCCTTCTCTCTATGCTTTTCCCCCAAAATTTAATAAAGACCAGAGTCAAGGGGTAATCAAGAACATTCCAGTGTACACATCACTCCTTCACCATTGTGGTAACCAATCCCCCTCCAACCAGGCCTTGGAGAACCAAGGTCTGATAACAACTCAAGACGATCAAAATGTGACATGGACCCCCTTGTGCCCCTATAGCAAAGGATTCATGCCATGCTGGTGACATAATTGATGTTTCCAAAAAGCTGCTGAGAATTGTTAATCCAGGTGGCTCATTATAATCTGATGATAAGTCATATAAAACACTGAATCATCCCATAGTTTGTTTTTATTGGTCAGGCGTATGCAAATATATGCATTGGTGATTGTCTTGTCACGAATGTCACTTGATAAACCCACCAGTCACCCCAAAAGCGCTGACCAAAAAAGCCCAAGACCAAAAACGGGGTGGGGCAGTTTCTGGGGCTATTTGACTGTTATTCTAGGGTCATACCTAATTATTCACCAGCACACTGACTGGTCTTACTAAACAGTGGGCACCAGATTCAGCACTGCTGTCCCAGGTGGTGGTGGGGGGGGGGGGGGTGAGGAACGCCTCATGCTGTCCATCAACCAGAAGGGTAAATCCAGCTCCATTGAGAAGGAGTGCCTGGCAATCATGGGGCAGACCTCATCCTCTACTGCTACCTGTTCAGGAAAGCTTTTACCCTCTGCTCAAACCGCTCCCCGCTCTAAATGAGGGAGTCGGCTGCAGGCCGGATGGCTCCCCAACCTGAGATATTCCATTTCGATTCAGTTTTATCTATATAGAGCTTTTTAACAATGGTCATTGTCCCAAAGCAGTCTTACAAAAATCAAAGCAGCTTCTTCTACAGATTTAATATTTCCCTATTTCCCGACATCTCTAGATGGATGTTGGGGGTATATGGTGGAAGGGGCGTGGTCTAGTGCCGCACTGTGAAAGGAGCAGGGGGCAAGTGAGTGGGAAAGAATGCACACCTGATGAGAATATGTCTAATAAATGTTCTGTCTGTTCGCAGTGAGATGGGGAAGTTATAAAGATGGAGCAGAGCGAGTGGGCGAGATGGAGCGTCTTTGCTCCCAGCACCCTGAAGATTAGTGTGTTTGTGTATGTGTAGATGTGCTTGAACATGCTGAAAAGCAGTAAAGTATTCATGCCACACAGGAGAATAAAAATCTTTAAGTCACATTGACTTCCTTCCAGCCACTTTCAACTCGTGCACATAACAGTGAGAGCCACGAAAAATCCCAGTCAACAAGCAATTTATAGAAATATTAAATTGGAAGGCAGCCAAAAGGATAAAAAAAAAAAAAACACTTAACATCTGAGATCTGTTCAGTGAAAATGATTATGGTGCAGTTTGGACGCTGTGCAAACACCATATTAGGGTAGAGAGTCATTTGGGAGCTAAGATGCACCTTGTGATAATATTTCCCAAATGTAGTAACGTTACAACACTAATAGAAATGTGACATGAGATACATGTGCTGTGTTCAGAAGGCTAACCTAAAGGCTAACATTTCATGCATACGTAAGCAATGTTGGTGTTGGTTCATTTATTCATTATTATCTCGGCCATTCAGTTTCATTCAGTTTCTCAAAAACAATGTTGTCCTGATGTTGTCCGGATGTTGTCCTGATGTTGTCCTGATGTTGTCCTGATGTTGTCCTGATGTTGTCCTGATGTTGTCCTGATGTTGTCCGGATGTTGTCCTGATGTTGTCCTGATGTTGTCCTGATGTTGTCCGGATGTTGTCCGGATGTTGTCCTGATGTTGTCCTGATGTTGTCCTGATGTTGTCCGGATGTTGTCCTGATGTTGTCCGGATGTCATCGGAACATCATGTGTTGTACTGGAAAACTAAAAGATAAATAATTACCACTTTAGAAAAGCTGGACAGACCAAACTCTTTGTGCTTGAGCTACAATTTATCCGGCATAAAGGTCTCATTGTACTTTCTGTAGCACTTATGAATCACATATAGATATCTGTGAACAAAATGAGCCACAATTTCCTTCCTTAATTCATCCATAAAAGTCTTTGATGAAGTCATTCAAACTAAGTTTTTTTTTTTTTTCCCATTATGGAAACTCCGCGACCCAAGCGGGTTGATCTCAATCAGCAGATGGTCTGTTTCTGTAGCATGGAGGACCGTTTGGTTCGTGTTTAATACCAGCGCATGACCGAGCAAAGCAGGCTGTTCTTATCTCCGCCACCTGCTTCCTAATGACATCTGCACAAAGCACATATGAAGCAGCAGGCAATTACATTCAGCACAGGTGACTAGAAGCAGATTGCCCCGAGCTCTTATTGTTGGATTTAATCTGCAAAATATGTCACTTACCTCATTTATTACCTTGTGTCATCAGTGGGCCAATTGCTGTATCGCGCCCTTAAATTAGAAACATCATCACCCAAGCATCAGGATACCGAGACCGTAGTGTCGTGTACATTGTTTTTCAATTTGTGCTGCAGTGTGTGGCTCGGGTTCTGTCCGAACACGTGACGTGATGTATCGGAATGGATTGGACTTGCTAACAACTACACTATGTTTACTAGCAAGGACTTCTGGTGAGAATCAACTTGATTTAATCAGAAGCGTAAAATAATCTGATCTGCAGGAGTACAGTATGGCCAGAGGTGGAAACATTATTGGATCACTGTAACAGATCAGTGCTGGATCACTATTCGCTAAGTGGCTGATTTATATCAGATCAGTAGCCGAGTTCACATGGATGAGAATATTACAGTAATAATCGGCCGAAACATGGTATTGGTGCTTAAAAGTGTCTCACCATAGGTGTAAAGTGAAGTTAATACTTAATGCCTCTTATCTCCTGATCCATGCTTCATTTTGTTTGTAAATATACATACACTACACATGTATATTTTTATCAGATGAAAAGAAACACATTTGCTACGTAAATACAATTTCATGACTTTTTATGTTTTAGTGTCTGTAACTTTTTTTAAATTCAAATCGCTGACGTTCAGATGTAACTTGGCCAATTTAGATTTCACATGAAGAGACATAAAGCTGAAAAAGTGTTTATTCTAAAATGCAAAATTGATGAAATATTCCAACATGAATTTGACATGGTTACGGACTCTACAGATTTACCAAAAAAAAAAAGAAAAAACTGAATGCTTTAATTTAAGCAATAATTTTTTTCAGATATAATATGCTTCTAGAAATTTACACAAATTTTTGTACGAAATAGTAATAATTTGCATTTAAATTATTTTTTTCAGCTATATAACATTGAAAAATGGGAATTTTTGGGGCTCATATAAAATCAACTCTCCAAAATGGCTGAACTTAGTGACTTGTTAGAGAAGTGAGATCGATCACTTCTATGTTGCATAAACTTCAGAAATAGCTTCTTTGGCCGCACACATTATCTATATTATATGAATAACATTCATTCATTTTCTATACCGCTTAATCCTGTGTTCAGGGTCGCGGGGGACCTGGAGCCTATCCCAGGAGACTTCGGGCACTAGACGGGGTACACCCTGGACAGGGTGCCAATCCATCGCAGGGCACACACACATACATACACTTATGAATAACATAAAAAAATAAATAAATAAATTGCACCAATACTGTGTTTTGGCCAAATAGGCATAATCGTCCAATTAGAATAAAAAAAAACCTCAGTGGGAGGAGTCGGACCCAGTGTGTCCTGATCCGGTCCATTCAGTGGGTCAGTACTAGCCATGTTATCACTTGATGATATCACTGATGAAGTGCTTTCAGGACGTAAACACATCCCATTAGATCGGTGTCCATGTAAACAGATGACTTGGCATCTCTAATCAGAAGGATTTCAGATGGGGTCCGTATGAACAGAACTAGTGTTTGGGGTTTTTATATTAGCTGAGTATCGGATCATTCGTAGATCAGTACTCGGTCAGCACTGGAAGACTGGTATTAGATTAGACTTAAATCACTGTTGGATCAGTATCAGGTCAGTAATCAATAACTATTAATCAGTCTCAGGTCAGTATTGGATCACAAACCATTTAACGTCGAGTCGGGACTGGATCACTGTGTCACTGGTGACGCACCAGTACTGAATACTGCAGTGGATCAGAGTTCAGCTCTCCGTCAGTATCTGACTTTCATCCACATCACCGTCAGATCGTCATCAGATTACCGTCAGGATCCTGCGTGAGATTAAAAAAAAAAATATATGGATGAAATGATTTAAACTTCATCGTGTTTTAAAACCGTGAACATAATCTGTCCTTATAATTTAGCAAGGCTTTAATGTATGCTATAAAGAGAGGCTTGATCTCACACGATTATTAATTATATCTGTTATTTATGTACAAAAGCGATGGAGAGAAAAATCAACAAAGTCCTAAAAGCGGCTTCTTTTTAGATTCTATTTCTCAACTAGTCGGTTATAAATGGAGATATAATTGAAATGTGGCATCTCTGCAAAGAGTAGGGTTTGGATGAGGAAGGCCGGACCCAGCTGCTGTGGCCTGCGGTGTGTGTGTGTGTGTGTGTGTGTGTGTGTGTATTGATCACAGCTGTAATCGTTCTCCATCTGTCACAAGCTGCTGCTAATACAGAAGCAAGCCATGGAAATGCAGCCATGCTTGCAGCACACACACACACACACACACACACACACACACACACACACACACACACACACACACACACACACACACACACACAATCTCTCTCGCTCTCTCTCTCATATTTTTTCTCTTGTTCATTTCTTCCAATCTCTCATTCCTCATACACACTTGTCTCAAACACACACACACACACACACACACTCGTCATTTTTTTTCATTCGGTTCTCAGGAGAGTCTCCATCCTACACCAGGGTGTGTCCTGAGCAAGAAAGGCCGCCTTTGTTCTTATTACGTGAGTCAGTGTGGGTTTCTGTTTGTGTGTGTGTGTGTGTGTGTGTGTGTGTGTGTGTGTGTGTGTGTGTTAGATTTAGACCTAGGAGGTGAACCAATTCCAGTTTAATGGGTACCAACAGAATTGTTCCATTTATATGGAAAATTTGATTAAAGCATTTTTTTTAAAAATAATTTTGTTTCTTTCTCAGGAGTTTCATTTAACTCACTTCTTAATTTACACTTCACGCTTTTCTTGTTTGTTGCTTTTGACATCAAAATTATGATTAAAAAAAAAATCATCATGATGCAGTAAAACGGCAGACGATGAGATTATTGACACGATTCGTATCATCATTAACATTTACCTTCGTAAGACTTCCCTCGTTCCGTCTCGTGTGGCCGCTCGGACTTCGCCAGTCAGATTCCCGCCGGCGTCAGGACTGTTGTACCCCGTGTCAGTCTGTTCACAGTCAAACCCCTCTGGTGGAACTCGGTAACATGTTAATAAACAGCTCGGAGACCAGGCAGACTAATGTCACAGGTCTCCACATTCAGCTATTTCTGGGATCTATTTATCCTGAAGATTAGACAGGGTTCAGTTAATACTTAATGAACTATCGTCTCTTATTCAGTGGAATTCTTTTTTTATATGACACGTGCTCTTATCCTCGGCCTGACCCCAAAAATCCCCATTTGGATTTAAATGAGCAAATACTTAAGAATCTTTGATTAGATCATTACTACAGTGATTCTGTTATATGATGATTCTCATTTTTTAAACATCCGTGTCAGAAGACTCTGCAGTTTTTAGAAAGGAATTCAATTATTGTCTTGAATCAAGCAAAGAAAGCTCTGGAGACTGTAATGTCTGAAATGATTCAAATTGGGTCAAGAGCTGTCCAATGCACCACCCAGAAGGACAGCGTTGGACCTTTATCTTGGAAGAAATGTTGTGAAGATGCCACAGCCATACTGTGTTCCAGGACGCAGATTGTTAAAGAGTTCTGGTTCTGGCAGCATGAGGAATCAAGTTCATACACAAACTGGACCGCACCGAGTCCCAACCTTAACCCCACTCAAAGTCTTTAGGACGTGCTGGAGAAGACTTTACAGGAAGGTCCGACTTTTACGATCAATACAAGATCTCAGCCAAAAACTAATGGACTCTGGATATAAATAAATGTTGTGATGTTATATTAAATAATCAAAACAACACCAGGGTGAAAGCATGACGTAATCAAAGCTAAAGGCGGTCCAGTGGAATATTAGAGTGGAACATTAGACTGGTCATTAATTATGTTGCACTTTAGTGTGTACAGTATGTAGATGTAGTAAACCATAAAAATACCCTTGGACACTCACACACTCATTCACACACTACAGGCAATTTGGGGAACACCAATTAACCTAAACTAAGTGTCTTTGGACTGTGAGGGAGTTTCGATGTTCTCCCAGTGCTTAGTGGGTTTCCTCCGGGTTCTCCGGTTTCCTCCCACAGATATGCAGATTAGGTTAATTGCAGTTTCCAAATTGCCCATACTGTAGTGTGTGAATGGGTGTATGAGTGTGTGTGTGTCTGTGTGTGCCCTGCGTTGGATTGGCACCCTGAGATAGGCTCCGCCCCCCACTACCCTGAATACAGGATAAAGCAGTATAGAAGATGAGCGAATGAAAATGCTCCAAAATCAAGCTGAATCTAATTGAAAGTCCAGCTGTAAATCACAGCCCTAATTGACGGGGACGTCTCCACTGCCAGCTAGTCTAGCCATAGTCTAGTTCAACCACTTGAGGGAATAGACAACTTAAAAATGACCTTCTATATTACAAAAATGAAGCCATGTACACAAAAAAGCTTGATTTTAGTAAAGTTTTACTTTTAGTAACCAGCTAGTAACCTGAGCTATAGCTGTGTCAATGCTGATCTTGTTTTTTTGCTTGAACATTTGTGTGTTCGCTCACTTTTGATGAAGTGGATCCAGATGCTTTACTGTGCACTGAGTAATGGCTCTGAGCACGCAGGGGTGACTGGGAAAATTAGAACATTTGTGAGGACTCATTTTATAGGACCGAGGTTCGTCGCTGCCACCATGAGGGTTAATCGCAAGCGCGGAGATAAAGGCTAATAAATCCTGAGGTGTAATGCAGGGATAGCGACCTCTCATTCATCTACAGCTGCTTAGAGCAACTCGGCACAACGCTGCTTCGTCCATTTCAGAGGAGAGGAGAAAGTGCTCTGTAGCTGAGCGGCACTACTTCAGTAGATCAGGCTCATGTAACAGATCTAACCAGCGGAGAGCTTTCACTCTCTATACACACCTCATATAATGTCTTCAGATATGTCTGGACAAGCCAAGTGTTGGACCAAGATGTTGAGGTTGGAGGCTCAAGTTAGGCCCCATCACAAACCGATGAAGACCATGAGGTTCCCACGGCTTCTTGGATCGCGGCGAGAACAGGATCAAAAATGGAAACGTGTATTTATCAAGTTCCTGGTCAGGTTCTCATTGCGTCTATTGTGTTGTCACCAATTTCCTATTACGCAAATGATCAGAGATGCAATGCTTTTTATCGTGAAGTGGACCCAGTATTTATACTAAAGTCTCTGAAGCACCAGAAGAACGTAATATGAACTTAATGCAGTCTTTTACATCGTGGCATGGACCTACCATGGTAATAGCACAAGCCTACAGAATCTTTCCTCTCTCAAAGTACTTAGACGATCACACTGTTTGCCTGTGTCGTATCTCCATCTCTGCAGAGGACTTGCTTCCATTGCGGCTCTCATATGGATGCCCAGGGACTTGCGATTACCAAGAATATGCTGTCTTGATTTATAGAATCGATGTGTGCCATGGTCATCTCGAGGCTCCTATCTGCATACGTTTTCAACATTTTTAACCTGCTTGGCTTTTTCACCGCAGGACCTTCTTTCCTTCATTTTCCTGGTCATGGTAGACATGGATCCTGGAACTCTATCCCAGGAACATTGGGCATGAAGATGGGACACCATTAGTCCAGAGAACTGGGAGGAAACCCATGGGGAGAACACTTTTAAAATATCTGAACGCTTAACTACAGGAGTAATCCTTGAGGCAGTTCCAACCCTTCCTCCAAGGAGTGTACCATGTGGTCCATTTCGACTTCGGGTTCTCTTTGTATATACAGTATTTCCCTGCAAGTGATTTCAGAGAGCTTTGTCTTGCACATATCTCTCATTAGGGATCCAAAACTACGTCCAGATGTTCTTAAAGCTGCTACACCAAGGGGAAAAATGTCAACAAGACTTTAATTTCGGGACTTCCTTCCCCATTACATTAGTTTTCTTGTGCTGGTTTTGTTTTTAGGAGGCTGTTAGGACCATGTGTTTGGGTTTTCATTCATATCGCAACATGGAAGGTAAAGTTTATAGACCAGTTTAACCTGCTGGAGGCTGAATTCTTCTGCAGAAACAGAAGCAACACCAGCAAACAGTTAACCCTGCGGTCTCCACAGTGCACTTGTATACGCGCTGAAAAATACGAAACAGGAAATGAAGTGAGATTTTGTAATGGAAACGTTTATGCCTCAGGATCTTTACGTGTCTCATAAAAGTGGAAGCGATCATACTTGAGGTACAGGTCACCGTGGTACATTTCAGGAACGGTCAATCTTCTCGAGTAGCTTTTGGCGTAGCGGAAGAACAGCAGAAGTGTCCTGATAAGATTAGTTAATTACTGTAAAAAAAAATTCTAATGTCGAGAAACACAATGCAAAGCAGCTGTATTCCTTGAATCCTAATTCTGCCGCACTGAATGTTCCATCTGTGACTAATAACTTCTTTATAATTGCACAGTTAATTGAAAGTCATGAACTTGACCTTCTTTTCTCCGACAGAGACATGACTTGACTAAAATGGCACTGCTGTCGTTTTCACTAATTTATTTCTTTTTTATCCAGTCCAGAGGGAACATTTATACTTTGCTGCATCTGAACAGTCAGTCAGCTCTCCTGCTGCTCATCTGTCACTTGCTTACACACAGAATACAGTTTAAATAATGACTTTTTTCATTTTTGATTTTCACTCTGAGATCTGGCACCTCGTAAACATCGCCACACGCTTAATAATAATAATAATAATAATAATAATAATAATAATAATAATTAGTCCTTTAATAGGAAAAGCTGGGGTCAAAGTGCAGGGTCACCCCCTGGGGCAGATTTAAGTCGTTAAGGGGCTCGCTCAAGGGCTCAACAGTAGCAACTTTGCAGTGCTGGGACTCGAACCCCCGACCAGAACCACAGTAACCTACAACCGTTGGAGCCACCACTGGCTCATATTGCAGACTAGAGGGCGGCTTTAATGTGTTCATTTCTTCTTCTACAATAAATGTAGTTCTACCACTGTGCTTTGACAGAATATTGCTGTTTGGTGCCAAAAGGGCCTTGGCCCGGTGTGTAAGCTGGTAGTGTGGTATGAAGCTCCAGGACACATACAGTATATTTATGAGATTCATACAGTAGGACAATGCCATGCGAATTTATAATCTCTAAATCCTACATGGCTTTACTTATACATTTAACATTAAACAGACTTTGTAATCTTCATCATCCAGTATTCGCACTCAGTCTTCAGCATTAACCTGACGAAGGTCCTCTTATATACAGTAGAAGAGAAATTTCACTTTCAATTTGGAGTATGGCAAAAGAAGAACATAATAACTAAAATGGTAGCTTTAATTATGTTTTAAAGCTGCAAAATCATAAAAAAGGACACAGCATATATAGCTCTAAAGTATATAAAATATTGAGTTGTTTGATGAAGAGGAGCAGAACCACAGAGGAGCAGCGTTGTTACCTGTGATTACTAGAGCTGTGCGATTTATTCGATTTTGCAATTTAATCAATCTTTTGTTAGTCAGTTCACTTAATTGAATCGATAGTTACTTTTAGATTCTAAATCAAGTCACACACAGCATTGACTCGTTTTCTTCATTTGTGTTTGTGGCCAAGAGATGAAATACCGCCATCTACTGAACTGGAGTGTGGAGCAGCAGACAGACAGACAGACAGACAGATAGTAGTGATGAGGACCGTAACAAAAACAAAGACAGTTTAATTACTTCTTCTAACTCCATGTTCGTTCCTGATGTTTATTTCTCTCTACACTGTAAAACGATACTGAAGGCGTTTATTATCCAAAATCCACAATAATCTGCTTTGAACAGTTGATATTGAGATGTTTATCTGCCACTTCTGCTCTGTAAAGCTTCATAACGGCTCTAATCAGAGGTGCTGGTTGTTAACTGGTGATTTCTGAGGCTGGTGACTCTAAATGAACGTCTCCTCTGCAGCAGAGCTCACTTTTGGTCTTGTTCTCCTGTGAAGGTCTTCATGAGGGACAGTTTCATCATCATGGAGCTCGATGGGTTTTACAAACGCACTCGACACCATACTGTTCTTGTAGGAGAACACATTCTTCTGTTTTGGAAAAAGCCCTGTACAGAGGGTGATTGGGGTTGGCCATGATGGATAGCACCAACCGCTGAACCAGCTCTCCTGACCACCTTGTCCAAACACGTGGCGTCCTTGCTTCTCTTCATCACACTACCGCATAGAAGAGTACACTGGCCATGACCAAGGATGTTTTATACAGATGTTAAACGCGCCTGGTCTCCTCAGGAAGAACAGCCGTCTCTGACGTTTCTTGTACAGATTGTCTGTGTTCACAGTTCAGTCTGTAGCCATAAATATTTGTTAATTTCACCATCTCACTGCAGACAGGTAGCAGGGCAGACCTGGACAGACAAAAGTCAATCACCTCTCCTTGGTCTTGATGATGTAGTTTGGTTAGTCTGCATTATGCCACAGAGCATCAGTACTCCCCCTCCTGTCCATCCCACAATGGCAGTGTCATCAGAAACATTCTTCTGCATGTGGCATGATCCGAGTCAGAGACGTATAGATGAACAGGCAGGGGGAGAGTACAGTCCCCTGAGGTGCTCCTGTGCTGCTCACTATAGTTTCGGAGATGCAGTCCATCATCTTGACATACTGTGGCTTCCTGATTTTTGTGATCCAGCTCAGCAGATTTGAATCCACCTACATGTCAGTCAGCTTGTTTCTCAACACGAGCGGCGGAATGGTGTAGAAAGTCGAAAAACGCGATCTGTATTATCTTTATTGCAGCTTTCCTCTTATGGAGCTGAGAGAGGGTCTGATGGAGCAGGTGGAGGATGACGTCATTAATACCAACCTTGTTTAAACAAACAATAAGTCAAGATTCACAACATTTAAATGTTTATTAGATGAGTTTGGAAGCTTTTAATACTTCAAAATCTGTAGGAAATATAGCTGCTTGAGACACATAAGACAATAAACGAAAATCACAATTAAATTAAATCGAATTGATACTTTGCTTCTGATTAACAGCTCTGGTGCTTAAAACATGTTACAGGTTTGTAAAGAGAGAAAGAAAGAAAGAAAGAAAGAAAGAAAGAAAACAACCTTCAACATGGGACAATGTGTTTTTAAGTGAACAATTTACTCAGTATAATAAGTGAGATGACCTTATTTAGGTGTCAGACTGATGTAACCTCTCACCACTATTGTGTCTTTCCTTAAAGGCCATACGGTACCAACACACAGAGTGATAAGAGGATGACTTCCTCACACTGTCTCTACACTGACCTTCAGGGATCATACACACTCTCTCTCTCTTTTCTCGTGAGTTTTTTTGTGACAAACTTCACTCTAGACTTCATGAAGATATCTGCACTGTGGTTTGACTGAAAACCAGGACTGGCTCAGGTCAAAAATTAAAGCCCTGCAGGAGGAATATTTGGGGGAAAATTTATTGCTATTTATTTAAAAAAATGAATTATTGAATTAATACACAAATATTTTTTTCAAGGAAATGTATTATATTAAAAGGTCCATTGGGGCCCCTGAGAGCCGCCGAGGTACTGTGGTCACCCTGTCACCTGAACTCCTGAGTTCGAACTCATCGCAACCGGGATTGGGCGGGGGGGGGGGGGGGGGTGAGGGTGGTGGCTGGGGCTGGAGAGAGCTGATTGGCTGAGATCTTTCAGAGGGGCGAGATGGGAAGCACTTAGCGCTCCCACATCCATCGCAGCTCTACAGCCAGTCACGGGGCTCAGTGAGCTAATGTAGCTGGGAGGAAACGCGCGATAGTCTTCGGCCCTCCTTGACCGTTAGCTATAACCTTGATGGGGGCGTGTCCTAGTGATGGGTGGAAATTGTCTCAAGATTAGGTAGAAAATCATTTTTAAAAAAGTACATTATCTGAACTCATCTTTCACTCTAGCTATTACTTTATAGAAAAGTTACTTTATAAAAGCTTTATATGCTTTTACTGATAGCACTTTTTAATGATCTCGGAGTAACTATTAATACTGGCTACAATTAATTTTTAATGCCACATCATCAGGTTCATCAGGTTACAAGGTTCTTGGTACTTAAGACTTGGTTGCCGTGTTAGCAAGATATTCTGCAATGTTGCTGTGGGTGTTTGTAAATCAGGAGATATTTATAATATAGGAGATATTTCTTCGATATTTCCTAATCCTGAGAAAGCTGGACAAAAAGGAGAACATTGGAGAAGGAAGCCAGCTCGAGCCTGTCACAAATCAAACGCAATTTAACACTGTAGCTAAAACAATGAGTGAATTTAAATGACTAATTAGTGTGAAATGGAGATCGGTGATGGGCTAATTACTGCTCGCTAGCTGACACTGGAAATATTAAGAAGCACTGAAGCGTTTAGACTGAACGTTCTTCTTAAAACACACAGAATCTGGCAGTACATTTCCTGATGAGGCTGCCGCGTCTGTGCGGAACAGCTTCGGTCCCGTTTCTTTAGCCGCACCATGTAGCTGAGAGATGGTGATGCCACAGATGTGGCCTTCAAGTGATTCCAGGTATTGTTTCGCAAAATTACTATGGATTTTACGTTAATCTTCAGGGCTTGTAATTGAAAACTATAATTGAAAAAGTTGACCGCAGGGTTTGAAAGCGTGTCGGACGTAGTGACAGTAAACAAGGGGACGGGGTCACGCGAAGGGTCGGGTAAAATGTCTCTTTTAATCGATGTGCAGATGACTTGTAATTGACCTGGGATTTGCTGAAAACAAAACAAGGAAAGTGTTATCTTACTTCTCTTTCAGGCCAAAAAACCCCTCGTCAGCAGCCTTTATACTAATAACTCCAGTCTGTCAGCTTCTTCACTCTCCTGAGTGGTTACTAATGTCTTTTACATCTTTTACTGATTTTCAGATTTATAATGTTGCAGTGTATTAGCTTGTAAAATTTCATGCATTACCCCAGAGTCGGAAAAAGCATCATTTTATTTTATTATTTATTTATTTATTTCATTTGTACTTTTTCGCAAACATTATCCGCTGTAGTTTGCTGTAGTTTGCTGCTACGCTTGACAAAATCAACGTAATGTATTTTTAAGCTGACGTAGCGATTATGATAAACGCAACTAACAACCGGAGATCAATCATGAACACACACAGGAGTGTTACTGAATTACACACTTACTAGCAAACAGTAAGAACACAGAGTTAAACCTAACAAATTCTTTTAAACAATAAATTTATTTTGTAAGTAGCTACAACACGCCTCATATAATGAAAAAAATACGTAGACGTTCCAACATTTCATTCTGAAAAACAGATTTCACATTTCCTTGTTTCTTGAGGTTCTTGGTTCTGACACTGTGCTGGGGTTCATGCTGCGGCTCCTAGTTTATGTTTTCGTTTATTTGAACTCTCTCTCTCACACACGTCGTTCCACATCCACACTGACACACACCAGGATAAAAACCTCTTCATTACGGCTGATGAATAAATAAGTGAATAATTGTGAACCTGATCGCACCCATAGTCTATGTTTTA
Source organism: Channallabes apus (assembly GCA_030522415.1). Lineage (NCBI taxonomy): Eukaryota > Metazoa > Chordata > Actinopteri > Siluriformes > Clariidae > Channallabes > Channallabes apus. The sequence continues at coordinate 1,520,349 of CM060121.1, forward strand.
GCACTTTGCTGTGGATCAGCCCGTTTTGAAGGTCAGCCAGAGGTCAGTTGGATTTCCTGCCTGGAATCGCGGCCAAACCACGTCATCATCTGAACATCTGGTGCAGTGCAGTCATCCACAAGGTAAAGCTCCGCCCTATAGAACTATTCATCACCACAAATGAGCCAAGGAGCGTTTGTTTATTTATTTAATCATTTATTCATTTATTGGTGACGCAGGACTGCTGGCCAGTTTGAGTATCACTTATCAACATGTTTCTACCCAAATGTTTCCTCAATTTATTTTCCACATTAATATCATATGGACTGTGTGAGATTTTAAAAGCATTACTTTTTCATATCCTCATTATTAATATTAGTAGCCTCGTTCTCCAAACCACAAATCATGCCATAACAGGTACTGGGGGAATCTTCTCCCCTATTTAGGGCCAGATGGGTTTAGAAACCTTAAGCAGTCTTCAGTTTCCTCTTTATGGAGACACTTCAGGGTTCTGTGTTCATCACTATTATTTTAAGGTACTCTTGGGAACCAAGGGTTCTTTACCAAGACAGTTTAACTAAATGTTAAACACCTGCCAGGTTCTAGGTATAAAAAAAACTGAGCAGTAATTTAAAGGTTCCATAACATCCAGGACCCGTGGAGGCCAGTAGTGACCACTTGTATTTATTCCCATCTTACAGCCGTGGTACTGTACGACCTCCGGTTAACCTTCACACACTTGGGGCAATTTGGGAACGCTAGTTATTCTAAATGAACTCCATGCACACAGACCCTGAAGTGGGAATCGAACCCGGACCCTGGAGGTGCGAGGCCACAGTGCTGATCACTAAACCACCAGACTTACTTTTACTTACTTACTTTTATTCACATTTAATTACTTTCTTTAAGTTACTCTTAGATCCCAGTCTTCTTCATTTTCTTCCTTAAGGCGTTGTTTGTCAGTTAAGCTTTGTGTCCTCTACATGTGGTTCTCTCTGGATCATCTTCTGATACGTATATCACTCTGTCAGAGCTTTTCTCCAGAGGAGGAACCAAGAAATCTTCACAGGTTTTAATTTATTTGAGTGTTTATACATTTTAAATGTATCAACTCTATGAACTGCTTTTGTATTATCTACATTATTTACATATATACAGTATTATACTTTTATTATATTTTTATATTATACTATCAAAACTCATCAATACAAACTTTATATCCAATATATGCATTTTTTTCTCAAGTATTACAGTTAAAGGATTTAAAATCGAGATGAATTAGAATGATTTTTCCTGAATGTTGTTTGCCTGCTGATGGTGACCCTGTGTAGCCTCGGCACCAACAGAACTTTGCTGTTTATACGAAAGTTGTGAAGAACTTTAAGAAGAATCTGGAATGATGTCTGACGGGTGAAAAGCAGACAGACTATAAAGTATCAGGGCTTAAGGAGAGCGCCGAGCGCCTTCACAGTGAGCGTGGTGAGTTATGAGTACGGCTCTCCGGCTCCTCGGGTATGATCTATATGTATATATATATATATATGTTACTCTGTCACTGAGTGGTTTTGATGAGTGATGTTGTACCAGAAGGGTCTGAAGTGCTTAAGGTCTTACCGTCTTCGTCACTCACACACACCGCAGCCTCAGCGGGCTCCTGCACTTGCGCCGTACACCAGACTCGCTCCTCACACATCATATTTTCCACTTAGACCCGCAGCTAAAGTGGAGCACTCTGCATTTCAGTCTTGGTCCTGGGACCATTTTGCTTCTTGGTTCACTGTTCCTCTGGGAGTTGTTTCCTCCAGTGCAGGGAGGAAGGAAATGATGTAGATTTCCATCCAGGGAGGATCAGCCTCAAACCAACAGAGCCGCTAAGTTTGGCGTAACGACGAAACTGCGCTTAACTACCAGGCAAAAATCTGCGTCTTGTCCTGCCAGCGTCTCCTTCAGCATCGCGGGCTTTCAGTCGGACCCAGGACTCGTACTGATACATTCTCAGAATCCGCTCGCTCAGATTGGCTGAGCTGCATTTTAAGAACAAACACCAATAACCAATACATGATCATGGATATTAATGAGTCTGTATTTCAGAACCTACCGGACATTAGCAGACTTTATTTCAAGTAATGCGTACAGTATGTACACAGACATGCAAGAAGTCAATAAACCCCCATAGTTTTATGATACTATTTATTCACCAAAATGTGTGTTCGTTATTATTACTGCTGTTTCTTTCCTTCATTCCAGAGTGGAATAAATCCATCTTTAAGGCGGCTAGAAGTTAATATTCTAAACAAATATCTGACTTTCCAAGAGGCTGGTTTATTATTGAGTTATGAGGATGGTTATATGAACATCAGCGCAGAGACTTGAGCTGGTCGACCTGGGGCTTCTGAAAGATGCCTTCATGCTCTTTAAACATCTGTTGAGAAGAAGAACTCTGTCATCCTATTCCAAGGCCAGTTAGCTATGCGCTTAATATATATTAATGTACAGTATATACAAACACTATGCAAAAAAAAGTATATGCTCATTTAAATTCAATGTATATAGAAATTTCCTGCTTATATTATATTCCACTTCATAGCTTCATCTATTCTGTAGTTATTGCACATATTCAGTGGAAAGTTGCACAATGCCAATATTTGCATCTATCTATCTATCTATCTATCTATCTATCTTATGAACAGCAAATACCTGGCAAAATGTTAAATCATTGAAAGTGAACGAGTGCGGAACATGAAAGATATACATTTGCTTCTGGTAGCAGCTTTATCTACTGTAGGATAACCTGTGAATCCTACCAGACTTTTGTCTCACTATTACTATCACTTGGTGCTAATTTTGGAAGATTTTGGAAAGTTCTAATCCTGACGAGCTGATCATACTGAACATTCATTCATTCATTCATCTTCGATACCGCTTAATCCTGTGTTCAGGGTCGCGGGGGACCTGGAGCCTATCCCAGGAGACTCAAGGCACGAGGCAGGGTACACCCTGGACAGTGTGCCAATCCATCGCAGAGCACACACACACACACACACACACATACACACATACACACTCATTCACACACTATGGTCAATTTGGGAACGCCAATTAGCCTAATCTGCATGTCTTTGGACTGTGGGAGGAAACCCGGAGGAAACCCACCAAGCACGGGGAGAACATGCAAACTCCATGCACACAGAGACGGGAATCGAGCCTGGCCGGGGAATCGAACCCGGACCCTGGAGGTGCAAGGCGACAGTGCTAACCGCTACACCACCGCGCTGCCCTCATACTGACCGTCTCCTCTGAAATTTTCTCTTGTTTCTACATTCCAGTCATTTCAGGACCTGTGCTTCAACATCTAATAGCTCCAACAAGATTTGCTGAAGCATAAATCCGGGTTTAGCCCTCACCGTCTCTAGCTGGTAGGACGTGGGATTACCGAATTCCATTAACATTTATGCAGACTCCTGTATTCAGTGCGACATTTATCTTATTTTTGTACAAATGAGCAGTTAAATGTTATCGGTTTTACTCACGGGCCCAGTAAGGTCAGCATGGCAACGCTAGGATTTGAAACTTTCTGATAAGTAGACCAATGTCTTAACCAATGGGGTGCCACTGCACTAATTAGTAAAAAATCTGTCCTCAACACTAAGTGTGACCCGTCTTTCCCACACGGCCTTGTACCGTATACAAAGTGCTAGCGTGTTAATGTTAGCGATTATCCTCCCTGTGCGGTCGTGGTGATCTGATCTGCGTGAGATCTGAGTGCCTTCCAGTTCTTAATTCTGATCTTACATGTGCCTCTCGGGATACCAGCACTTTTGAAATCTTTTTATCTCCTGACTTCCTTTCAGTCCGTGCTGAATTCTTTTCTAGGAAACACACTTTAAACAAAAACAGCTGGTCTTGACAAAAGCCGGCTTTTATTCTGATCTAATCAAGCACCAGACGATTGTCTGATCTCTGTGTGACTTCTGGAAGTCGAGTTAGTTTTAAATATGTTATTCTGTTAGGTTTCATTTATAGTAAAATGTGTAACGTGGAACCTTTTAATCAGTGGACTTTGAGTATCATTGGACTGCGGTATGGAAAGATAACGTCCTCTATTCATTCCATACATCATTAAACCACGTTTTGAGTAAATTACTTTCCTCTCTGCATACAGCAACGTTTTATCCTTTTCAAAACACTCATGAGACCAAATCTCACACACTTGGACACACTAGTGCTATTGTGCCTTATTGATTGTTCTCGCTCATGGACGTTTATGTGGCAGCAAAACCAGCCGAGCATGTCCGATATAAAGTGTTATTTTGTGTTGCTTTATACGTGTGGACGGTCTCATTATTGATTCATTTTCTATCATTTACAGCTGCAACTCACAGGTTTATATTAATGCACTCATTTGTTATTAATACGTTATGGTTTCTATAGTAACAGCTCGTCCACTGGGATGCTCCAAATATACGGTAGATGTTTAGGGGACAAAAACTTAATCTGTAATCATTTATATGCTGAAATTTTACGGAATAATTGTGTATGGAAGGAGTCTCCAGTGTCAGAGCTTTCAATGGCGTTTACTCTGTTCTCTTGGTAACAAACAACATCAAGCTGTAAAAAAAGAGATACTAACAAAGAGACAAAAGAGATACCAGTGATGCTGTTGATAACTGTTATAAAATGGGAATATAAACAACGGTAATCACCATTGGCTTCCACAGTTCCTAGATGGACGACAGCGTTTCCTAGATGGATGACGGCTGGATGGTGATACCAGTAAATAAGCTGCTATACCATAAATGAGATTTTTCTTTTGATAAAATTTAGATTATTGATGATCTGGTCCCTCAGGACAAAACGTTCGCTCTTTGTTCTAACTTTCTATCCGTGATGAAACAGCACCAAGATAGCAGCAGCTATGTAATGTACAGAGGACCATGTCTTTTGGCACACTGACTTATGAAGGTCGGTGCTCCATGTGACCTCACATCTGTCGTCTCAAACACACGTCTCAAAACTTTATGATACCAACTTGTAAAATTACTATTATATACTATACTATATATTAAAATTTATTTTAATTTTTAGATGTTGGCAATGTTCAGGGTGGTAACTGTAACTCTGCATCATCACACCACAATGTTACTCTGTGTTTTGCTTATCTTCACACGGTGTTAGGATGACGAGAAGCATTTACTGCTGATACATTCTGAATAATGCTGATAAATGGGTTGTTCTGTTCGAACAATCATAGAACAGTGTATTTCTCCAAGGACACGCTGTACATGAAGATACGGAATCTTGGTACATTCATAAAAACTGATGACAGCCAGGAAAAGTACAAACACGAAAAGTGTTTTATTTGCATAAAGGCTCCTGAATGGACACTTGTTCACAGGCTCATCGTACCCAAATCAATCTGTCGTGAGACACATGAGGGTGATGGTCATGGACGTTTGTCCACGTGAAGACGATCTTCTCTGTAATTTGTTAAGTTTCAGTATTTAAAGATCAGAGGGATATATATGATGTTCTCTATACAAGGGTTATTATGTCTAATCTCAGCTCCGATATCACTCTGACTCTGATTATCGATGGCACGTTTTCTGTGTAAATAAATCGCTTGGCCCCTCCCTCTCCTTGTCTCGGCTTTTTATTTACGCGCATGACTGGTCAGACTTATTTGTATTGTTCACCACGAAGACAGTGTCGTTCTAGTGTTGTTGCTTTGGGAGTCAACTTAGGCCCAGCCTGTCTGTCTCTCTCTCTGTCTGTCTCTCTCTCTGTCTGTCTCTCTCTCTCTCTCTCTGTCTCTCTCTCTGTCTCTCTCTCTCTATCTGTCTGTCTCTCTCTCTCTCTCTCTCTCTGTCTCTCTCTCTGTCTGTCTCTCTGTCTCTCTCTGTCTGTCTCTCTATCTCTGTCTCTATCTCTCTCTCTGTCTCTCTCTCTCTCTGTCTGTCTCTCTCTCTCTCTGTCTCTCTCTCTGTCTGTCTCTCTCTCTCTGTCTGTCTCTCTCTCTCTCTCTGTCTCTCTCTCTCTCTGTCTGTCTGTCTCTCTCTCTCTCTCTGTCTGTCTCTCTCTCCCTCTCTCTCTCTCTGTCTCTCTCTCTGTCTGTCTCTCTCTCTCTGTCTGTCTCTCTCTCTCTCTGTCTCTCTCTCTCTCTGTCTGTCTCTCTCTCTCTGTCTGTCTCTCTCTCTCTCTCTGTCTCTCTGGCTCTCTCTGTGCGCATGCGCGAGCGTGTGTGCGAGCGGTTGAGGTGAAAACTCTTTCTTTTCTACTTTTTTGTATGTTTGTATGAATTGAGTGGATAGTGTGTGTTGGTTTTTGTGTGTGTGTGTGTGTGTGTGTGTGTGTGTGTGTGAGTGAAACGCCGTGCCGTTGCCGCCCGGCCGGCCGGTGTGTGTGTGTGTGTGTGTGTCAGTATGGCGTTTACAAACCTAACCCGAAAGCACGGGTTTAAAGTGCTAGCGAGTGTCGCGTGCTCCGTGGAGGCGCGCGCTTCAGCTGTAGCAAAGTTAATCGGCGGGAGGAGCATCGTGTCCGCCGCCCGCATGAACAAGGCTGTAGTGTTCTTTGTTGATGAGATTCACAAAGCTGAGACAGTAATAGCTAGCAAGGTCGTAATTAAGGATACCCTGGTTAATGTTCTCCCCCTCGATACCCCCGCAAAAAAGGTGATGATCTCTAATGTCCCCCCATATATTGACAATGATGTTCTGAGTCAACAGTTGTCCAGATTTGGAAAATTAGTGTCGCCCATTAAAATGATACAAGCAGGCTGTAAAGACCCTGAGCTCAGGCATATCGTCTCTTATAGAAGACACGTGTACATGATCCTAAACAGCAGGGATGAAGATCTGAACATCATGTTCAAAGTAAATGTACACGGGGAGGAATTTGCCATTTTTGCAACTTCCAGACTGTCGCCTTGCACCTCCAGGGTCTGGGTTCGATTCCCCGGCCAGGCTCGATTCCCGTCTCTGTGTGCATGGAGTTTGCATGTTCTCCCCGTGCTTGGTGGGTTTCCTCCGGGTACTCCGGTTTCCTCCCACAGTCCAAAGATATGCAGGTTAGGCTAATTGGCGCTTCTAAATTGCCCGTAGTGTGTGATTGGGTGTGTGTGTGAGTGTGTGTATGTGTGTGTGCCCTGCGATGGATTGGCACCCTGTCCAGGGTGTACCCCGCCTAGTGCCCGAAGTCTCCTGGGATAGGCTCCAGGTCCCCCGTGACCCTGAACACAGGATTAAGCGGTATAGAAAATGAATGAATGAATGAATGCAACTTCCGGAAACTTGAAATGCTTTGGCTGCGGTCGAGAGGGTCACTTAATCCGGAACTGTCCTGAAAAAGAAGCTACAGCCAACCAGGAGGCAGAAACAAACAAGCAAACAAATGACAAGCAAGACAATGGAGCAAATAGTGTACAAACAACTGGACAGGAAGAAACTAAACCACAAGAAGGTAACACTGAAGGCCAAGAAGAACGAAAAACTACTGAGCAGGAAAACATGCAGATGGAGACAGAAAAAGAAAACCTCCAAGTTACCGTGAGTGAGAATTCTTTTCAGGACACACAACTGACTAACAGTCAAAGTTATGATGAATGCATAGGCTCAGAAAACACCAGCATGAACATAGATGATGTTGGTTTTACTCTGGTCAGGTCTAAGAGGAAAACTAAAGCGGGGAACAGTGGGCCTCAGACCAGAAAGAGAGGACCAGTTGAAACAGAAAAACAAGTTATAAACAGTCAGGAAGAAGAAGCCAAATCCAGCAGTGAACAAGACACAAATGCAGAAACAGAAAGTGATGAAGACAAACAAAACGGGGACGAACCAATTGGCAGATATAAAGAAAAAGAGATAAAACAATTTCTTCAAAAAACAAGAAGTCTGAGAGGAGTGCGAGTAGACCAGTTCTTCCCCAACAAACAAAACTTTATCAACTCAGCAACAGCTATAATAAAGAGAAAAGCACAGGGACTTCACTCACCAGGAAATATTTAGACTTAAAAAGTTTGTAACCAGAACCAGGCAAGATTTGCAGTGTGAAGATGAAGAGAGTGCGTAAAATAAACCCTGTAGAATGAATGTTCTTTTCTTCCTTTCCTTATTTTTATTAATGACTGATTTTAACATCGCTTCCTTAAACATACGGGGGACATAAGAAAACGGGCAGCATTATACGAATTGATTAGATTAAAACATATAGATGTGACTTTCATACAGGAAACACATAGCGAAAAGAATGATGAGTCTAAATGGATGATGGAGTGGGATGGAGGGGTAGTGTTAAGCTCAGCAAGCTCACTGAGTGCAGGAGTGGGCATTCTTTTTGCCAAACATTTCTTACCTGAATCCTACACCATACAAGAAGTGATTGCTGGTAGATTAATATTAGTTACAGCAAAATACGAACATTTTAATCTAATATTAATCAATGCATACGCTCCAACCAGTGGTCCTGAAAGAGTCTTATTTTTAAACAAGGTGAATGTATTTTTAAACAGCTATGACTGTAAAGACTATCTGTTTTTAGGAGGAGATTTCAACTGTACGCAAAATGAATCAATAGATAGGAATCATATGGAACCTCATGCAGCATCTAAATATGCTTTAACACGTGTTATAAAAACTCATAATCTGGTAGATGTGTGGAGAAGACTGCATGGAACGGAGAGACAATACACATGGGCACATTCTAGAGATCAGTTTATTTCACTAGCTAGATTGGATAGATTTTATTGTTTTAAACATAATTTTAATGTCTTTAAAACTAGTGAAATAATACCTGTCAGTTTCTCAGACCATTCTTTAGTCAAATGTAAAGTTTTTATTGCAAATCTCAAAACTAAAAGTGCATACTGGCATTTTAATGTTTCTCTACTGAATGATGCTAATTTTATTGAGTCCTTCAGATTTTTCTGGACTTCTTATAGAAATGAGAAGAGAGATTTCTCTTCCTGCAGACAATGGTGGGACCATGGGAAGGTTTTAATCCAGCAGCTCTGTCAACAGTACACTGCCAATGTCACAAAGGACATCGCCAAATCACTAAAGAAACTGGAGATGGAAATAGTGGAACTCCAGACTCTAACTGAGTCCACTGGAAACAAAGATCTTTCTGAAAACATCAAAACAAAAAAAGCATTAATGATGGATCTATTGGGAACAAAAACACAGGGTGCCCTTGTAAGGTCACGTTTTAAAGGGGCAAACGAAATGGACGCTCCATCACAGTTCTTTTTTGGGCTGGAAAAAAAGAATGGACAGAGCAGAATCATGCATACACTGCACACAGAGGATGGGCAATACATAACAAACAGCAACGACATCAGACGGTATGCTACAAGCTTTTACAAAGACCTGTACAAGAGTGACTACAGCGAAAATAAGGAGCTGCTGGATGTCTTCCATCAAGGACTTCTAAAGGTCTCTCCAGAGGACAATGCCGCACTAGAAGGACTGTTGGTTCTGGAGGAGCTGCAAGTCGCCTTGAATTCAATGGCGGGAGGAAAAGCACCTGGAATTGACGGCCTAACAGTGGAATTCTATAAGTGCTTCTGGCAAGAGCTCGGAGAGGATCTGCTGGAAGTCCTCAACGAAAGCTGCAGAGAAATGTGTCTACCCCTGAGTAGCCGGAGAGCGGTGATCACCCTTCTCCCCAAAAAAGGGGATTTGCAGGACATTAAAAACTGGCGCCCAGTGTCACTGCTCTGCACTGACTACAAAATAATGTCAAAAGCACTAGCCAATCGGCTCAGAGACATCATAGAAACAATAATTCAAACTGAACAGACATATTGTGTGCCTAATAGATCCATCATTGATAACGTTTCTTTGATTCGAGATATTCTGGACATCTCTAGTTCTTTGGCTGTTGAACTTGGTCTGATTTCACTGGACCAAGAAAAAGCTTTCGATAGGGTTGAGCACCAATACCTCTGGAAAACTCTGGAGGCCTTTGGCCTCAGCCCTAATCTTATCGCAATGGTGAAAGTGATGTACCAAGACGCTGAAAGTGTATTGAAGATCAACGGAGGGTTAAGCGCTCCTTTTAAAGTAAAACGGGGAATCAGACAAGGATGTTCATTATCAGGTATGCTGTACACCTTATCAGTTGAACCATTCTTGCACAGATTACGAACTTCCTTAAAGGGGTTTATTTTACCAGGTTTTAATATCCCGCATGTTTTATCTGCCTACGCCGACGACATTATGGTTTTAGTACAAAATCAGAGCGAAATCAAGATTTTAGAAAAGATAGTTACAGATTTTAGTCTAATATCCTCATCTAGAATCAACTGGAAAAAGAGTGAAGCCATTGCAATAGGGAGTTGGTTTCAAGGCCTACCTAAATTACCAGGTACACTAAAATGGATAAAAGGGGGCTTTAAGTATTTAGGAATTTATTTAAATGATGAAAAGAAAAACTGGGAGGGAATTTTAGAGAAAATAGAGGGCAGACTCAAGAAATGGGAGTGGCTAAAACCGAACATGTCACTCAGGGGGAGGGTACTTGTGGCAAACAACTTAGTAGCCTCAACACTGTGGCATCGTGTAGCCTGTCTAGAGCCCCCTACAGGCCTAGTTGGAAAAATACAGTCACGTCTGGTAAATTTTGTATGGGACAAACTACACTGGGTTCCTCAAAGTGTCCTCTTTGTTCCTAAAGAAGAAGGAGGACAAGGTTTGATAGACATTAGGAGCAGAATCACAGCATTTCGGTTTCAAACTATACAAAAATACTTAATCGGATCTGATTCCCTGGTATGGAGTGATGCTATGAGTTTCATATTGAAAAAAATCAATGGTTTTGACTGTCATCGTACCTTGTTTTTAATGGACTCAGCCGTTTTTAATGTATTTAACATGTCTAATTTTTACAAAAGTATTTTTAAAACATGGACTCTGTTCGAGTGCGAACCCCGAGGCCCCGCTGTCTCGCTGTTTTGGCTTCTGCAAGAACCACTACTGGGAGGAGGACGAATGGACATTAAGGACAGTTCTCCAGGTCTCACAAAAATTCTACAAGAAAAAAAGTTCACAACACTGAAGAGACTAGTAGACACAGCAGGACTGGATTTTAAGGACACAAGAGCGGTGGCTCAGGAACTTGGGCTACGGTCACTACGGCACATGGAAACCATCATCAAAAGATGGATAAGTAAGCTGTCAAGAGAAGAACTGGATCTAATAAAGGAATATCATGAAGGGACAGAAACACCAGACAAAGGCGACCCCTTTCCTGAACTGACTTTTTCACCCAATTTAAATGGTTTCAACGGTTGTTATCTAGATGCAGATAAAAGGCATGTTTTACCAATTTATGAAGCAAAAAAAAAAAGACATTTACAGATGCTGTGTAAAAGCTGTAAATAAAAGAAAGCTGGATGGGAGGACAGATACAGTGTGGAGAAAAGAGCTTGGGGTCTCAGATGATATTAAACCAGCTTGGAGAGTGTTTTATAAACTGCCACTTAGGAAACGAGCAGGTGATTTACAGTGGAGAATTTTACATGGAGCTGTGGGGGTCAATGTTTTAATTTCCAAACTAAATCCAAATGTTTTAAAAACGTGTCCCTTCTGTGCTGATACTGAAACTATTTTTCATTGTTATCTGAAATGCAAAAGGCTTAACCCTCTGTTCGAGCTGCTGAAAACACCTTTTAACTCTTTTGGTGAAAAATGGTCTCAGGTTTCTTTTATCTTTGGAGCTGGTTATAAAAAGGCTGAAAAGCAGAAATGGGAACTGATCAACTTTGTTGTAGGAGAAGCAAAAATAGCGATCTACATAAGTCGGAAAAATAAAATAGAGAAAAAAGGATTGACCAACCCCATCTCTGTTTTCAGAGCTCTAGTGAAAGCTCGGATTAAAATAGATTTTAATTTTTTTAAAGAAATGAATGACTTGGATATCTTTATGCTAAAGTGGTGTTATAAAAACATACTCTGTTTTATTGATGAAGGTGAACTGTTTTTTAGCACTCCTTTACACTAATTTTCCTTTATTCTATCTTATCTATTCATAAATTTTTCTCCTATTAATTGATGCTGCTGTAAAAGTATTTTTATTGTAAATTATCAGTATTTATTAAAGTTAAGTTAAACCTCAAACCTCTCTCTGTCTCTCTCTCTGTCTCTCTCTGTCTCTGTCTCTCTCTCTCTGTCTGTCTCTCTCTCTCTCTCTCTGTCTGTCTCTCTCTCTCTCTCTCTGTCTGTCTCTCTCTCTCTCTCTCTCTGTCTGTCTCTCTCTCTCTCTCTCTGTCTGTCTCTCTCTCTCTCTCTGTCTCTCTCTCTCTCTCTCTGTCTGTCTCTCTCTCTCTCTCTGTCTGTCTCTCTCTCTCTCTCTGTCTGTCTCTCTCTATTCAAGCACGTTGTCCACTGAGCACGCGGTTAGACAGCACGTCCACACAGCTGCTTTTGGGAAGATACCACTCGACTCTGTGGAATTACTTACAGCAGTCAGGACCGTTATCTGTACTGTAGTGTATCAGCAGAACATTCAGGACAATTTTATAAACATGGCTCTCTTGTCTTTGGTGGCCCCGTTTTGTTTTTAAAAAGGCGTCATTGTCTTTAAATCAAATGTCTTGTCTGAGTAATGGTGTAAAATAAACAAACCGACACTTGCTCAGGGATTGTTTTTGGAAAGAAAAATGTGTGAAATGATGTCTGGGAAATGAGAGGGATTCAGAAATATAGCTGAGACGAAGAACTCATGACTCAGTGACGTCTCTAGTCCACTGATGTCAAAGCTTTAAGCTGGTGCACATAAAGTCGTAAGATACACCAGCATACGATATACTCGTTAGCTTGTTCTGAGCGGACGCACTGCACTAGCACACTAACGAGCTCACGGCCAAAACATGGGATCAAAAGTGTCTCGTCTAGGTGACAAAGTGAAGTTTCAGATAAGATCATATAACACCATTTTTTTATTAATTTTTTTTTTTTATCAGATATCAATTTTATGCCCTTTTATGTTTTAGTGTCCGGAACTTTTTAAAATTCAAATCTTTCAACGGTCTTAACTGTCATTCAGATTTAGATTTAGATTTAGATTTCACATCAAAAGACATAAACCTGAAAAAGTGTTTTATTCTAAAATGCGAAAATTTTAAGATATTGCAACATGAGTTTGACACGGTTACAGGTTTTTGGTTTTTAAAAAGATAATTAAACAGCCAAATGTATACTACATTTAAGTTCTTACATTTATTTATCATAATGATTTTATTACTTTTAAACTATTTCAGATTGATGATCAAATGGCTCAGCTTTTACTACTTTACATGATTACAGGACAGACAGTCTGTTTAAGTTGCACATTTGGATGGTCTGTAGCCAACAATCCAAGAGAGATGAAAGGAAGTAAAACAAGAAAATCAAATTAGACAGAAGCGCAGTGTTTACGTTTAGCTTTACGTTCAGTGTTTGGAGAATATTTCTTCTTTCCGCCATTTTGTCCTCTGCTGTAGAAACTCTTAAGCCTCTGAAAAGTCCTCGTCTCTACTCTTAACCATTTTTACCTTAGGAGCTGTTTTAAGTCATAAGATGTTTCGTGAATCATTTTTATCTTTACTAAGATTTTGTCCTAAATTTAAGAGGAAATTCTAAGAAATGTCATAATTCTAAGAATTTTCTTACAATTTCGTCACTAGGAGCCACTTTTAGGCTTAAGAAGCTTCGTGAATACGGACCCAGAAGTAGCTTCTTTGGCGACACACATTATCTGTAGAAGTGAAGGACATGAAGCGATGCTCCATCATGTATAGTGTCCACTGTACGTGTCCTCTGGAGACAGTGTTATGATCTGGGGTTGTTTCAGTCGCTCAGGTCGAGACTCAACAATGTTATGGGGCAATAAAATGAAGTCAGCTGACAACCTGCATGTCCTGAATCACCAGCGTATCACATCAGTGGAGGTTCTCTACATATTAGAGTGTGAAGGCGCGACTGTTGGAGCAGGAGGAACCACGTGTGTGGAATGAAAGCTAAAGGCGCTCAGATGAAATATTAGAGTGTGTGAGATTATTTTGTTCAGGTGGTGTATAATTATAAACCGACAGGAAGGAAATTGCACTTAATGTTTCAGCAGTAAAACATGAAAAACTGAAATCTGCAGTTGGGTGTAAAATATCACAGATGAATGTAACGCCACACTTGGGTACAGCAGGCAGGCGTATCTGAGGATCTGAGAAGCGTGATGTGATATTTATATCATATCACTCACTGGGGTGTAATGGCTCATTAATATACACACCCCTGCACCTACTGTAGCCCTGAATGATTTCTGATTCCATCTCATTGATTTAGGAGCTCGTTTAGTCTCTGACTTTCCCCTGAGACATAACAGTCCTGTTTAGATGGGAGTTTGTTTGTTGTTTCTTGTCCCCCCCCCCCCCAGGCGTCTATCCGAATCTGATTGTCTTCCACGTCCTCCCTGTCTCAGACCTCTGCCTGTGCGGCGGCGTCCCAACACGATAAAACTCCACACGCGGTCTCCTTCCTAACCTCTTATTTAACCATCGGATCCCAGCCTGTAGGTTTCGGTACGGAGGACAGAGACTCGAGACTTCAAAGCGTCGCACTCGCTGCAGTCACAGGGCGTCAGAACTTCAAAGCAGGAGTAACATCCTGTCATCGTTATAACATCTGATCTGGCTTTTTGGCCCATTAATTTTACATGCCATGTTCCACTCTGGAGACGGGTGTGACGAGGAGCGGCGCGTGCTGCTTCCAAACGGCAGCGTAGCGAGACATTCTGTCCTGCAGATGCTCCGAAACATGTCCCCAGAGTAACAGGTTGAGTAAATATAGCAGCCGTGGCCTGAACGGAGGGATGAGGAATGGGAGAGAGAGAGAGAGAGAGAGAGGACGAGTGAAAGCTTGTTTCCTGGAATGCTCTCCTAAGAGAGTCAGTGCATTAGAGTGTGTGGCCGAGAGTCTGAACAACACAGTGGCGTAATGGAGGAGTGGGAGAGCAGCAACACACACACACTTATACACACACACACACTTATACACACACAACATTTACACAATCAGACAGTGAGAGAAAGAGCCAGAAGGACAAATGGAGAGAGAGAGAGAGAGACGGTAAGATGGAGACAAAAGCACAGAGACACTGAAGGACAGATGGATAAAAGAGAGAGAAACAGAAGGATGGAACTGCAGGATGAGGCGATGATGGGAGGAATCAGGAGAAATAAAAGAAGAGCTTGTGCAATGAAAGAATGGAAGATGGACAGAGACATAAGAAGGGATTCGGGGGGAAAGTAAGACAGAGAGAGAGAGAGAGAGAGTAGAAGAGAATATGAGGAGGAATGCACTGGAAGGATTGTAGATGGAGAGAAAGAGAGAAGCAGAATGATAGAAATATACTGTAGGAAGACGTATTAGTGGGAAGTAGAATTTAATGAAAGAAGAGAACATTGTAGATGGAGGGATGCAGAAGGGCAGATGGAGAAAATAGAGAAGAAGAA
Source organism: Channallabes apus (assembly GCA_030522415.1). Classification (NCBI taxonomy): domain Eukaryota; kingdom Metazoa; phylum Chordata; class Actinopteri; order Siluriformes; family Clariidae; genus Channallabes; species Channallabes apus. The sequence continues at coordinate 1,535,812 of CM060121.1, forward strand.
GAAGAAGAAGAAGAAGAAGAACAGAAATAGAAGGAGACACAGTAGTGATGGAAATAAAATAAAAAAAGAAGACTGTAACATGGAAAACCTGCAGAAGGAAAACAAAGAGTAGAGAGAGAGAGAGAGAGAGAGAGATGTGGAGGAAGGTACTAGAAGAGGTGCAGATGGAGTGAAAGGAAGGAGATGATGATGGAAATAATAGAGAGGAATAAAAAAGAAGAGAGCCTGCAAAATGTCGGGCAGAAGGAGAGATGTGGAGGAAGACTCTAGACGGAGAGAAGGAAGAAGATGGAGAGAAAGAGAGACACACAGAAGGAAAGAAATAAAAGAAGACAGCGATGGAAAGAATCGAGTAAATGGATAGGAATAGACTGAGACTTATTGATGGAGAGAAAACAGAAAAGAAGAAGAGAAGGAGAGACATGAAGGAAGATGGTAGAAGAAGGAGTGTGATGGAGGGATGCGGTAACAGGTGAGGTGGTGATGGAGATACGGGCGGAGAGATGCTGAGGAACAGGACAGATGGTGAGGTGAGACCCGCGGAGAGACGGAGACGCGCGTGCAGACTGTAATGCTAAGTGTTTCTCGACAGGAAGCTACAAGGGCAAGAATAGAGGAATCCTCAGTAGGCAGTACAGGGGCTACACACACACACACACACACACACACACACACACACACCTCCTGTTTAAAGCTACACTAAAAAGCTCACGGTTTAGGAGTGAAGGTTCTTAAATAAAGTATCCGGACGTCTCCTTCCGTCTGAAGATTAATAAACACACAGTGGAAATAACGGCAGGTGATATTTACACTGAGCCGCCTGAGGAGCTTCAGTATCTGATCATCACACGTGTACGTCACGGCAACACAATCATTTAGACGTCATCCAGAACAGGTTTTGGATCAGAGTGTGATGGAGTAGAAGAACTCGAGAGTCCTGCGGAGAACCTTGACTGACCTCGACACCAACCCCCCCTCCACCCCCACCCCCTCCCCCTCCTCCGAAAATAATCATCACCTTTGGGATGAACTGGAACTGGAGGCTCCTTGGGAATCACTTCCACATGACCCGGACCCACCTCAACCCGACCTCAACCCTAATAAGAGTTTTTAGTACTGACGCGCTGGAGGACAGTTTATGGAGCGGATCGACTCTGCAGATGATCTCCACTGTTTCACCCACACAGACTGGACTGGAATCATCTAGTAACATCAGTATATCAGTCCGTGTGGAGAGAGAGATTCCCTCAATACACGTTTATCCTCATAAGAGGTCAGAGATCCGATATCACGGCAGGTCTCAGGGAGGATGGAGATGAAGCAGGAAGAGCCGAGTCTGATTACAGGAAGAAATTCGTGTCTCAGTTCAGGAGCGACCCGAAGGCTGTCTGGAAGCCATGAAATTTATGACATAATAAGAGAAATACGGTCTTGTTTTTACATTGTGTTTCTTCTAACGAGCAGTTTAGCAAATTATTTAAATGTTTTTTATGTAAGACTGAGAGTGTGTAGAAAATGTCTAAGGAAGCGGACCGGTTCATCATGTTGTCTATTTACTGCAGAACTTAAGGATAGGTCACTTTACATCACACAATCCTGAGCTATATATATATATATATATATATATATATATATATACTGTTTATACTGTATATATACAGTGG
>CM060121.1:1542475-1627475 GCA_030522415.1 Channallabes apus
ATGTATAATATTTAAAAACACTGCGATTTGGCCGCATGCCAGGTGCTTTTTCACCCTATATGTCCATTTGCACTTTAATGTTAAAAAGAATTTCGTGTTTAACGTATATTAGTAAGTAAATCACGTCCTTTTAAAGATACTTTTATGCAGGTCAAAAATAAATAAATAAATAAAGCTCTATGAATAGTTTATAAAATGAATAGAATATAAATAGAAGTTTATGTCTTTGTCTTTGTTGTTTAATTTATTTACAGTGTAGTGAACCATAATTATTCTGACCAGGTCACTGATTTATAATTAATTTATTTGCATGAAATTTGATACAAAGCCTGGAAATGATTGACAGATTATCACCTCATCAGGAATCTCAAGTCACTCTGATATTGTAGACGTTACAAAATGTCCACCAGGTTCAGTCGACTTTAGAGACTTTTGGAGATTTTGTGTCCTGAAAAAGTTTGTGATTGGATATTTAAATCTGATTTAAGAGTCGAGGTGAGAGAGAGAGAGAGAGAGAGAGAGAGAGAGAGAGAATATCTGTAGCGTTCCTCGTCGAGCGGTTCTGCGATGCCAGTGTGTTAAACGTCTGATGTGATGTGACACTCGAGCAGCTTGTGTGTGTGACACAGAAATGAAGACAAATGATTTCTTTCTTTTAATTCAAATAAACTTTAAGTCGTGGGAAAAAGAAAAGACAAAAACAAAAGAAAGCGACAACAGATCTGCAATACAGAAGGCATTTTACACCAGCAGAGTGAAATTAATTTCTTTTTTCGTTTGGCTTGACGTTGACACACAGAAGGTCGGGCGATCCTCAGACGGAGAGAGAAGCTAAGGCACGCAGGCCACCTCCTGCCGGAGAGAGAGCCGGGAATTCAGAATAAATTGTGCAACAGTCGCCCAACAAAACATTCCAGCACTGATGACAACAGTTTGCTGTGAAACTCTATGAAAGGCAAAATGATCATTAAGAGCTTTATAAATCACACAGTCAGACTTTTTTCTTTTTCTTTTTTAAGTCTCGCTAGCCGTCCACGTTACATCTTTTCCCTCCAGAGCCGCAACCGAGACTTATTTTATATATATATATACTTTAAAATCATCTGTCCGTTACAAAAAAAAAAAACTGACATTATCATTCCTATCAAAATAGCTGTAGTACATAAGACGATGTAGAAGTGAGTTTTAAATAAGGTTTAACGTGAGCGGAACAAATTTCCTTAAAAAGAGGTAAATGACGGTAGATTTTTCTTCAAAAAACATTTTCTCCAAAACAGTTGTGCAGTTTTACAATCCTAAATACACACACATACTGTATCACCACACACACACACACACACACACACACACACATTATACTCTTTATTAAAAAAAATAAATCTGACGGATGACTTCTTGCTTGAGGTCTTAAATCAGAGATGCGGCGATGTTTACAATACTGTCGTAACACCAGTGAGATTAAAGACGGCAGAAAAGCTTCGATTCGGATAAAAACGCACAAAACAAACCCCCAACTGTCTGGGTTGCATACAGAGGAGATCAGCCAGACCTGCTCTTCAGGAGATGCCCAAGCCAGTGTGTGTGTGTGTGTGCGTATATATACACGGAGTCCTGCGTGTTTAACGTGAAGCCATAAAAGCGGTATAAATATGAAGGAAACTCTTGGTCCAGTGAAAAGTCCGGCAAGCTTGCAATCTTCTCTGCTAAAAATAAGCCCCAAGCCGCCAGAAAACGGAGGCGGCCCTGTGATTATTACGGAGGTGAACGCCGTGTCTTCGGAAAAAACGTGACGGCCGCGCGGACGACGTGCCACATCAACGCGGGATGACCGCAGGAACAGCGAGACGCGGCGACCTCGGCGATAAAGAGGCGTGGCTCAGTATTTGAAACATTTGACATAAAGATCGCCGGTCCGCTGCGGGGTCTAGGCAGGGACGGTGCAGCGCTAATGCTAACGCTAACGCTAATCGCACCTTGCATTAGTTTGAATCTGGTCGGGTCGGGGGCGATGGCCTTTGTAAATAAAGGCAGCTTGTTTTTTACAAAAAGGTATCGATTGAGCTGCGAAAAACAGCATATAGACATTAGTCATTGACTAAAAAATATATCTATTTCATTTATATATAAACACATGAATAAATAGCCAACTCAGTACCCTTATTCTACACAGTAAATCCTCTGCTTCAGGGAAAATAAAGTAAAAAAAAGAATAAAATCATTTTTTATTATATATTTTTTTTCTTCTCCCTTTGTGTGCCAGCACAGCTGACACTTTCCATTTCAAGTCAGGCAGCCTGCAGGCAACAGCAAGCTGTAGAGTCAAGAGTTCGAAAAAGCCAGGACAGAGAGACTGATAGAGACGGACAGACAGACAGACAGACAGACAGACAGACAGCCTGGCAGTTCCAAGAACCTTCCCACACACATTCTGCTTTAGGCTCCTGCACTCGTGAAATGTGGAGTGTGGTCCAGCTCAACTTTACTTGGCAATTAACCCAATGTTCGCTTCTTCAGACGGACCCGGGAAGAGCCACCGCGGCCGGAGGCAGAGCGCCACGCCCCGCCGACAGCTGGAGACTCCCATCGCACAGCCTTTCATGCTGCAGTTTAGTATTTCATGGACACATCTGCACAGAGACTGCGGGGTAATATGTGTGTGTGTGTGTGTGTGAAAAGCCTTACACTAAATGCATCCCTTTCGGCCACAGTACCTACAGTATGTTGAGGTCCGTTCTGTGCTTGCGAATGTCCCGAGCAGAGTCCACGCGAAAGTCATCTTGATTTAAAAAAAGATTTTTCGATCAAGTTTAACAAAGATTTGAATCACAGTTATTATAATTCTCAAACCTAAATAAATAGAAAAAAAAAGCTCAATTGCACTCATATGAGTCTGAAACAGCACTTCATTAAGATCTGCTTTAAAAACAAAAATAAAAAAAATCCTCAGTGTACGCTGTCTCACCCCGCGACCCGACATGGGCCGGACGGCTCTCAGGCTCGTCTGAGCGATGTGAAAAACAATAAATAATAATAAAAAAAAACAAAATATATAACAGCAAAACGATGGCGATGCAGCAGGAGACGCAGGGCAGGGGCAGCGTTCCTGCTACCTTATGGTGCCGTTGGATTTGGGAGGCCCGAGCTGTGATTTGGGATCGGGGCTGAGCGAGCTCCATGCCGTGTCTCTGCAGGACTGCAGGACAGGACAGCCAGAGGGCGTCGCCGAGCAAACGTCCGCAGCCGCCCACACCTCGCCGAGCAGACCGTCCACCCAGCGCTCCAAGCGCATGCCCGTCAGTCCGGCATTACGCTCCGCCTCCTCAACCTCGCGCAAACGCACCGGGATGTTCAGGATGGGGTTGAGGCCGTGGAAGCTCTGATCCATGTAGCTGTTCTTGGGTGGGCCGTTGTGGACCTTCAGGGCATCGTCTGTGCGACAAAGGAAACGGAATAATCATGGAGTTAAGATCCTCGTTGTCTGATAGTTACTTTACATCGTAACCAATTTCTTAAAAAAAAATCAGTAAACGATTTAGCGATTCTTTTATTGACAAAGGTCTCAAAGTGACACATTATATTTGAAATTATACATTTAGCGTAGTATAAAATATAGAAAATCTAGTATTTTCTAAAACATACTGTAATAGCTCTTTTCTGATGTAGCTGGCTGTTAGATTTGGGCAGCTCTTTGATCTTCTCGCACTCGCCATCCATCTGCATTTCTCACCTGTCCATTAAATCCTGTTACGCCGCTGCGTCCACCTGCATCATTTGTCCTCCTGAGCGTCACGATATCTCTGAGCTTTAAGCTGCCCTTTCAAATTACTACCTTCCTTAAGCTTAAGCATCTTTCTGTCCTCTCTGACCGTCTCACAGTCTCACAGGCGTCTCCAGTAACTACCCACTTCCAGCCTGTAGTTAAATAGAAATGAAACTTCTATACATTACTGAATCGATCATCTCTAGCGGCGAGGAATCGCCTTTATATACATATATACATCAATAATTATATACATTAGGGATGAGGATCACCAGGGACCAACTGATACGATATATTATTATTATACCTGGATGCTGATTCAATCTAGATTCGATTCTGTTAATATCATGATTTTAGAAATATCCAGATTCTGGATGATGTATATATTCACACATCTATGTGTTGAAGGAAAATCATAATCAAGCTCCAGCTTTCTACAAGGTTTGTATCTAAGCACATGGCCAACCTGATTTCTCTCCAAGCTCTCACGCCTAACAGCTATAACTTTTCATTAATGGATGTCCAGCTTTCACTGGCTAGGACCACATAAAGGCAATCTATAAACTTTTATTAGCTCTGGGTGCAGAGGCATGATCAGGAGGACTTAGTCGCTGCCTTCCGCATTAATCATACGCCACCATAGTGATTCATCCTGAGTAACCAGCCATGATTCTCCCATCACAAACTGCTACTCACAAATCGGAGCTTAACTCTCATTACGGGTTCTCCAGATAAATCCATCATTTGAGATTAGAGAAAGTCAAAATATTAAATAAAGCCTATATTTCAATGTGAGTTTATAGCAGTGTGAGTTTTTCCCCATGTAAGGTGACCCGAGGTTTGTGTACTACTCATATGCAAGTCTATATTTAGCTGATGGAGCCGAACGATCCCAATGCACAAGCCTTGGAGAGCTAAAAGTGAGGGTGACCTCACAGCGTGAGTTTCTTCTATCCAGGCTGGTGGTAATGCATGAAGTGGGTGGGGGGGGGTGGGGGGGGGGGGGCTCTATTAGCGAACATCATTGCATTAACAATAACATTGTCCGAATGGAACGCTTCAACAAATTTAACTTGATCTATTTAGAGCATAAACAAAAAGGAATAAAAGAAAGAAGACTACATTTATAGCTCCCGTTGAGAGCACTGCCTGGTATATTATAGATCTAAACGTAGTGGTGGAAAGATGCAGGTCTAAAAGTAACCATCCCTTATAATTAGTGGATTTCTCTATTTAAGGCATACCTCAAACCACCTCTGGGTGCAAACTCAGCACAAACATTTCACCAGGAGCTAAACAGCGTGGGTTTCCATGGCCAAGAAGCTGCACATAAGCCTTTAGATCACCAGGTACTATGCCAAGAGCCATTGGCATTGCACTCTAGAGCAGTGTGAATGTGTTTTCCTAACTGCCTGGCAAAGTCACAGCTGAGTCTGCATTTGGAATACCTGGAGAATGCTACCTGGATTAATACGGCAAGTAGTGATGGTTTCCATGGTTGAGGGCCAATAAGTCCACGGATGCATTTTCAACAATTCTTTGACTGTGGAAACCAAAGTTTAAGGAAGCCACTGCCCTAAGATTGACAAAGCCACTGTTGATGAAGCAAGTCCATTACAAAAACCACTTGCTGAGAGCAGAGAGGAAAAACTTGCACAGACCCCTGACTGCTTTCCCATTAAGCACCTTCGGGAAGAACTTAAAAAGTGGTTTGCAAGCCAGAACCAAGTCCCTAACTTTAGTGCCTGGCCTGAGCACATGCTCTTGTGGCTTCTTAAAAGAAGGTCCGTCTACCAAAACAGACCCTTGATCGATCAACAGCGCATCTCAATATCACATCTGGCGTCTCACCTTGTCGGATGGGCAGGTGTTTATGGTGTGTAAGCGGTGTGATGAGGAAGCGGGTCTCGGCCACCGGGTTCCAGTGGTGAAGCACTCGGACTGTCCACATGCCGGGCCGCAGGGGTGTATTCAGCGGAGGCCTGTAGTGTGTGTACTCAGCAGTGGAGTCAATCAAGACATCGTAGGTGGCAGCGATCACGTTTGTGGGGTCAATCCACACCACCGTCACCGTCACGTTGGACCCTTTGGCCCATTTCTGCATCCCCACCAGCTCGTCCAACGGGCCCATCAGATTACCAAAATTGCGGAAGATTCTCTCCTTAGCGTCCCAGTCTGTTCCGATCTGAAAACAGGAAGAGATGTAAATGCTCTTTAATACAAACCTACTGTATGTGACACTGAATCATTTAGCCATGTTTGTTGGACCAAACTCAAACAGATAATACTGTGGTTCCTTCATATTCTTGGTGAGTTGCCGCTGGAAATACGTAATCCGTCCCCCTTCTCTTGGGAAATAGTACATCTTCCATGTTTTACCTATTTAACAAATCTGAACCACTTTAAACTGTGTATGTTGAGGATCCAGGATCACTAAACACAAAACTAGCACCGGTCAACCCAGAGTTGAGACTTTTTAAGGGATAATTCAAGCAGACCAGGCTAGAGTGAGTAAACAATAAAAAAGAGGAAGAATGTAACCACGGTGACTAACGCTCGCTGTTCTGTGGTGTTTGATATTCCAGAGTAACACGAGAAAAATGACAGAAATTTGATCAAATGAGTGTCAAACCTGACCATGCTGTTGTCTTCCCCATGCCCACAGTGGACTCCCACTGAGTGTATTTATGGCAGTGGAGAAGGTGGGTAGGAGTCTGGGAGTTATCTAGTGCCAGTATCCTAAGGCTGTTTCTGCAATTCTGACGTTGCCTACACAATGCTTCCCTTTTCTGAGCATCTGGGATTTGTCAGTAAAACAGGAAGAGAAGACTCACTTGTTTGATATCGGTACTCAAGGCTTCCTCAACACTCAACACAAGGCTTTCTTTTTTGCCTGAAACCTGGCCGGTGCCTCCACAGGCAGACCCAATTCAACACGTTTCCTGAGAAGGACCTGAGCACCACTTAAGGTTTAAGGGTGTTTTCACACCAGGAACGATTGATTTGTACCGTGGCCAGGAACGATTCCTCGACCCCTCCACGTTCCACCACTGGACAGCGGTTTTGTTCTCGGAGCTCGGGTACACTTGCGTATTTACACTCTCCGATACAGCAGGTGGCAGTATGTACCCACTTGTTTTGTGAGAGAACTTGATATGCCCAAGCTGTTCTGTGCCCAAGACCACCTTTACAGACGGGCCTGTGGACGGTTCCTGAGCACAGAACCCTCGTGTTCTCACTGACACAGACTTTGGGATCCAGTGTTCTCGGGAATGATCTCACGGCCCTAATGTGAACCTGCCCTAAGTGGTTTACAGCATCAATCCATGGCCTCATGTTCTTTCAGGGCAAAACACTGCTTATGAATAGCGACACCCTGGAGTCCTGTAGAGACTGGCCAAAAGGGGAACAGCCAGGAGACGACAGGGGCTAGATATTTACTTGTCCTGTTGAAAATCCCTCACTTTCTGTGTCTCTGCATGTGACCTACCACCCCCTCGTCTTACAGCAGATAAACCTGGTGCAGCAAAGCATGCAGTCATTATTTTACTCACCCCCAACACACACACACACACACACACACTCTCTCTCTCCTGGCAGACAAATCACTGATTATGCCAAAGGGCAAGATGATAGGTATGGTGCAGGCTGACAGCTAAATCAATGAAGGACGTCTGAATTATTGCTTGCTTAACGGAGTATGTCAGGCGAAATGCACAGCAGAGTAAGATTACCAATAATATTCAGAGGTCAATTTCCTTTCAGAGCGCACAGTGTGTGTGTGTGTGTGTGTGTGTGTGTGTGTGTGAGCCTTAGCACATATATATACTGCCAGAACGATTTTACTGCGACGGGGAAGAACAAACCAAGCATTGTTCTGAAATCTCTCTTTTTTATTTGTTTTAATCAACCCAACCACTTTGTTTACTACAGCTAGTTTTTCACTGTCCAACAACACGCCGTAAAGAACCTAACACCAGCTCACTTACATGTGGTTTTGCTGAGGGTGCTATCTCCATTGTGGGAAGAAAAAAAAATAGCATAAGCAAAACAGCAGCCAATGCATTGCCTGGATCATGAATCACTGAAAAGACAATCTGCCTGATTCTAATCTAAATTTTGTTCTCTCTTATTTACTTGACAGAATATTCGTATGTTGTTCTGATAGAGGCAGTAAAATAAACCTTCACTTGTCTACATACACAAATGTGCCTGAATTTCCACCAATCTTTCCAACACAACAACACAACAGACCCGAGACGAACTGGACGCGATGTCTTACCTCGGCGTACTGCAGTCTGTTGAAGTTGCTCGGTGGGCTCGCGAACTTGAAGAACTTCTTGGGCATCACCCAGGTCTCCAGCGTCTCCAGCTTGCTGGTAGCCAGGTTGGTGGCATGATGCTTCACCAGGTAACCCTGGAACTCATCAAACAGGAAGTAGATATGGACAGCCACAGGATGTCCCATTGCATAGTACCTGGGGAGGGAAATCAAGGGACGGTCATAAAATTTGTATTATTGCAAACGAGTACATTCATGAAGATTTCCAGCGGTATAGTTCCGCTGCTGGAGGGTCAAAACCAGGAATGCTCGCGGAAAGGGCCTGGCCTTCTTCATAACAACACGCCAGTCCATTCAGATCACACAACGGTGAACCTCGCAGGCGACTTGGGGTAAGAAATACCGCCTCACCCCGCCTACTGCCCCGACCTCACACCCAGCAACTTCTTCCTCTTCCATCACTTCATGATTACAGATGCGGAACTTTTTCAGCCAAAAAGCAGGCATCTACAGAGACGTGCTCCAGCAGCTCATCCATCGTTTGGAGAAGTGTGCCGCCTTAGGTGGAGGACATGTAGAGAAGGACTAAGCTCACAACATTCTTTTTTCTTAATGAACAATTTCATGGTCGCCTCTCGCAGGTTGATTGTCATATGGTGCAACTTCACCAGGTAAGTTTACGTACGTCTGTTAAAAACACTATTTAGGGACGTGTTTGTTTCTCCTGCAATGATGGGACTGAAATTACATGTGATGATAAACACGATGTTCCCTCCAAGACGAGGGTTAACTGACGGACAACTCTACGAACAATAAACGGCATAGTAGTCGAAACGTAAGCAGGTATTTTTCCGAACAGACGGGTGGAGGAGCAACAGAAAAAAATAAAAATCTCCTGGCGAGAACCCCACCCTGGACTCATCAGTATTCCAGCCGATGCTGGAGGACCTCCTGCTCCCCCCGGCCAACTGAACAGTAAACATTTAAAGCGGCCGTAAACATTAACAGAGGCCCTATTCACACAACCGCCCTCCGATCCTCTTACGGCTGATGTCTCAGCGGTATGGCAAAAACAGAGCACTCCTTCTGCCCCTCACACACCCCAAACTGTCAACAAGCAGCTCGTTGTGCCCTACAACCCCTCCTGGGTCTCCTTCACCCCCTCCTTGTGTTGGGAGGTGGGAACTACTCCTAAATACTAACACAGGCCTGTTTGAGTCTGAATGAACCAGGGCTACTTTCACAAACAGAACACGCGCTGCCTTTGTTCCAGCGTCTCCAGTGTGGTTTCTGTGGTGTTTACCTCAGTGGTTATTGGGTTAACGTGCCACGTAGGCCTTCGCTACACTCCGGTTACGTACGGCTTTCATTAGCGGATCTCGAGACTTGCTTTTCACAAAGTCGTTTGGATCCTCGACAGGGTTGAAAAAAATTAATAAATTCAGAAAAACGTGTCTGTTCTCCTGAATGATAAATTAAGAAAGAAAAAAAATGGGATATTAACAGACTCTTAAACAGTACTGACCTACAACGGTTGTCGCTGGCGTCTCCTTGCAGCGAGTCGGCAGCCCGCGCCAGGCCGAGGCGGGCGAAGGCATGGTAGTGGGTGAGCAGGGCGTCGCTCAGGCTGTGGACACCATCAGGTTCATCATAAATGTTCTCCCAGTAGGCTTTGAGTCCTGGCGTGCCTTGAGGGTAACTTCCAAACAGGAAGGCGTCCAGCTGATTCACGATCTCCTGATTCACGCTGGCCTCAAACTTGCGCGCAAAGAACGTGGGCCGAGCCGTTTGCTAAAGGAGACAAAAATAGGTAGAGCAGGATGATGAAGAGAGACAGCGCGCTGATTTTTTGGAAAGAACTGAGAGAGAGAGAGAGACAGACAGGAAAGATCAGATGGCGAGCAGAAATTGGAAGGAGCATGCAGGATACACAGGAAAGAAGAAGTAGAAGAAGAAGAAGAAGAAGGAGAGGTAAAGATAGAGCTCCGCTCTCAGGAGATGTGATTGATGGTAAAAATAAAAATCAAAGTGAAGAATCTGTGCGCGTCAGTCAGCAGACATTCAGGAAAAATAAGGCTGCTAACATGGAGGAGAACAAAAAAAAACCTCTTCTTTGGAAAGAACAAAAGAAAAAACTTAGTAGACGAGGAAAAGACGTAGAATAAACACAAGTATATATTCTGAAACATATATGAGATATCAGCGTTTACAGACAGCAGCAGCACGGTGTCGTTTTTAATCATTCATCATTATTTTTCTTCCACAAATGACATTTTAGACATGGAGACGATCAGCGTGGGGGGGGGGGGGGGGGGGGGATTTGGAAACAACAATAAACGCACTGGAGATTTTTCACGCAGCAGCTGCGATTAGAATTTCTCCTCCCCTGGAAAAGATGAGCGTGAAAAAGAGCGAGTCTTGGACGCTGATTTAGAGCGTCCATGTCCAGGAAGTTCTTTCAGAGGGTTCCTGGCTCTCGCGGCTGAGAAGCGCTTGTGAACAAACTGAGCTGCCACAACGCGTTTCAGGCTTCTGTCAGCCGCCCCTTTGTCCCGCTTCTTTCAGACGCCGCGGCCGAGACGCAGCATTGTCGAAGGGTGATTACTCAATAGCCGCGGCTGCGCTCGTGCTTATGCTTTTAATGGCCTGCGAAAGCTCTCGCGCGCCCTTCCCCCGCGCCTCTCCCGAGGACTTGAAATGGTTAACCGCGGCAGTTGATCACAGAGGCCCTTTCACATGCTGCTTTTCAGAGCTGATAGTCAATTGAAGGCTGCTGGGGTGAATTTCAAACCTCAGTCAGAAGTGCTTAAAACCTGGTAGTTATTTTGAAGTGCCTGGGCCCCTCCTTTTTTCCCTCTTATGAGCAACTCATCCTCAGCTGCAGGGCCAATCGAAACACACACTCACACACACACACACACACACACACATATACAGGAAAGGAAACACTAATTACCAGTGCCTCACGCAGATCCCAAATATCTCAGCTTGTAATTTCGCTTTGGTCTTAATGCGCTTTGGACGTTTTTAATCATCGCATACCACAGCGCCTCGCAAATTACATTTAAGATCAGACGCCTCTGACATTTCGAGGGCTGAGACAGAAAGTAAGCTCATGGTGATGATGTCATGGGGACACGGGGACAGCAGCGAACGAGACGGGAATAAATATTTTACGCCATAAACAAGGACGAGCTGGAGGAGAGAAAATAGAAAGAAATTATGGACGTAGACTTGAGAGGAGAAGAGAGAGACTAAAAAGAGTCGAATAAGAAGAATGAGAAAGCGGATAGAGGAAAATACAGAATAGAGTGGGATATTAAAAAGAAAAAGGAAAGAAATGGACAAATAAGGGAACAGACAGAGTAGGAGGAAACTAAAAGTGAAAATCTAAAGTAAAAGAAGAAATGGCTCTAGATACAAAAGAAGAGAATAAAGGGGAAAAAGATAAAAGACCACCAGAAAAAAAAATTGTATAGGAAGATAAAGAAAAGAAAAAAGGGGCAGAGAATAAGGGGGTAAAATAGAGGTAGAGAAAATGCAGAAAGGGAAAAGAAAAGAGTGAATAGAAGAAAAGAAAGAATGAGAGAGAGAGAGTGAGAGTGGGGGCGGGTAAGAGAAATAAAGAAAAAGTAAGCAATGGAGAAGAAAAAAAAAAGGAAAAGGAATGCAAAATGAAGAAGAAAGAGAAAAAAACAACACAGACTGCTCGCTTGCAGACAACGAAGATGGAAACAAAAGCAGCAGCAGCAGCTTCGGCCAAGTCTGTGGAGGAAATGGAGCTCACCTCCTCCTCCTCCTCCCCCCCCTCCTCCCCCCTCCCCCTCCTCCCCCTCCACCTCCTCCTCCTCCCCCCCCTCCTCCTCCCCCCTCCTCCTATTGAATCCATACGCGATCTCACACTCCCACTCGCTCCCCAGAGTGATGGACGATTTTATGACAGAAGGAAAGACACTCTGACTCTGTTGTAGTCCGAGTCCACGATCGCGTTCCCGCCGCTATGAGAGTCGGCTGGGCCGCGAGACGCCTTCGCCATTGATCTCGCGCCGGCTACAGTTAATTACAGATCCCTGCACAAGTTAGCGAGGCTTCCTTCCTCGTTAAGTCTCATTGGATTCCTAATCGGAGCGGAGATCGGCCCTGGCTGGCGAAGCCGTCCCGCGCTATTAGCTGTTTGTTCGGGGCAAATTAACCAGCTGTAAAACGGCCCGGTGTAGAACACACACTACTGTGCGGATCTACAAAGAGGTCAAGTGAGTGGAGCTAATCAACGCTTACTGATATCGGACTGAGGTGTGTGTGTGTGTGTGTGTGTGTGTGTGTTCTCCACTGGACACTTTCTCAGACAAAGTAGAAGGGTGTGACTTCAAGTCCCAGGGTTACTAGAGAGCAATAAAGAGTCGTAACCCCTTTAGACCCCGAAATAGATGATCCTACACTCAAGGTGGGTTCTAGACTCAATTAGATGAGCTTTATGGGGGGGGGCAGTGGTGGCTCAAACGGTTAAGGCTGTGAGTTACTGATCGGGAGGTTGTGGGTTCGAGCTCTAGCACTGCCAAAAACTGATGAGCCCTTGAGCCAGGCCCTTAACCGTAATCTCCTCCAGGGGGCGCTGTATGATCCTGCACTGTGCTGTAAGGTCCATGTGACAAATAATTGAATGTTAATGATCACTGCCCAGAAGGATCGCTGTGGAACATCAACGGGTAACCCCAGTGAAGAACCCATTGAGGACACCAGAACCAGATACAGAGCAGAGTTTACAGGTTCGGGTCCAAAAAAACAAAAAAAGGTGGTTTATTAAGGTTTACCTGGAAGCGGGGCAGGTCAGAAGGTTTGAAGTCGTTGGGGGAGCAGCCACACCAGTCCACGATGTGCTTATACTGGCACTTGCAGCCCAGTTTGCGGTTCCAGTTGGTGATCCGCAGGTTGTTGTCCACCATGCTCTCGCAGTGAGGACTGTTCTCCAGCACCGTGTGGAAAAACGACTGCAGAGAAGAAGAGGTAGAGAAAGAACTAACTGATGACATCTGATAAAATGAAGACAGATGGTGTACAGAGGGGCCACACCAGGAGGTCTGACTTTTTTCTTTTCTTTCTTTCTTTCTTTCTTTTTTTTGTCTACATCAGTGAGGGGAAAGAAAAAAAAAACCCGAGTCTGCTGTTCTCGGGCCAGAATCCAATACCTGAGAGGTGAAATACTATCAGCAGACAGGATAAAGAATCACAGCTCTCGTCCTTTCTAACCCTGCTGTAATTAAAACCGTCCACAGTTAACACGCTGCGGCTCTGGAGCTGCTGATCGAACGGGTTTTAAAACGTCCAGGAAGGTCTTAAGTTAAGTGAAGATCTCACCTCGGCTGGCAGGAGCGTGTAAGAGTAGAAGCGCTTCATGCTGGTCACCAGGTCGTCCTCGGAGTTGATGACGTAGTCCACGAAGGCGCGGTTCAGCAGGAACCAATCGGATCCTCCGTCCACGGTGATGCCTTCGGGGATCTTCCTGTCCCCCAGACGCCACATGTGTGTGTCGCACTCGAAGAAGAGCCGGTCCAGGCCCTGTTTCCTGATAAACCTGCGGAGTACAACACGTCAAAGTGTTTCTGTTCCACTGGAACACATCGCCGTGATGTTCTGACGTGTTTGACGCGCTGATATGAACGTCTGGGACTGAGACCAGACGCTGCTGCGTTTTAATAAAGTCTCGCTCATGTCTGGTTGGAAGGAGTGAAC
The DNA here is from genome assembly GCA_030522415.1 of Channallabes apus. Classification (NCBI taxonomy): domain Eukaryota; kingdom Metazoa; phylum Chordata; class Actinopteri; order Siluriformes; family Clariidae; genus Channallabes; species Channallabes apus. The sequence goes on from CM060121.1 coordinate 1,556,248, forward strand.
TCATGATGGAGAACGTATGACCAGGAAGCTTTGCTTTTTTTCTTGAAATAAATGCTCAGACATTTAAAAAACAAACCTTTAAAAAAAAACTTTATTTTTCTTCCAAATACTCGATCATGCGGTCAGACCTGACGGCACACCAGCGCCTCTATTCCAGCTCGTATGATACGCGTTAAGCCGTCGTTACTCACCGAGCGTTATCTCTCCCATGAGACTTGATGAAGTTCATGTTGTTGCGGTACTTGGAGAGGAACGCCACCAGCTGATCGTTAGTCCTGTGAGGACGGACAGAGAGACAGAGACAGTGAGAGAGAGAGAGAGAGAGAGAGAGAGAGAGAGACAAAGCCAATGAGACAATCTCTGTTCCAGTGTGTTTGTTTTAACTGCACGAAAGTTTGTCCTTTTAATTAAGTGACGGTGGCTGTTTGCTTGAAATGTCATTTGTAAAATCTATGTCAATAAAAGCATTTATTGAATTGAGAGAGAGAGAGAGAGAGAGAGAGATCAATCAGGCTAATGAGAGGCAGTGTAAATGAGTGCAGGGCACAGGGGATTCTGGGAAATCTCTAACGCGCACTTGGCGCCGCAGTGAACCAGATACGAGCGGCCTGCTTCAACCACAGCGTGACAGCCGCTGCACTCTCATTAAACGACACACACACACACACACACACACACACACACACACACACACACACACACACACACACACACACACACACACGCATACTCTGGGGAAGCGGAAGCAAGAAACACCTAACAATTAGATTTCATTACTGCCACTTTAATTCGTATTGGATAAGGCTAATTGTCATTATTGTGTAGCAAGAATAGCGCGCGTTCGCAGAACATCTTCCTGACAGCGGTATGGGGAGGAAGGAAAAAAAACCCTCACAGATAAGTGAGTACGCCTATGTGTTTTCTGAGTCCGTTAATTTAATTATGAACAGAACGATAAGCCAACGTATGGTGCAGCGCCGAAGAGCCGGGACTGTTGCTGAGCTGCTGCGTCTTCAATCTAATCTCCCTCCACTCAACATGTAGAGTATTTATGAGTACTATACAATAACCGACAGAGCTGTTAAGCAGGGAATAATACAGTGTGTGTGTGTGTGTGTGGTGCTTGTTTATGTGAAAATTTCATTAAAAATTTTTGCAATGTCCTTAAAACTGGCACGTTCCTGTTCTCACGTGTATTATAGCAGCTATAAACGCTCATTATCTCACCAGTCAAAATAAATCATCCTGAACACTCAGAGACATCAAACTCTCCACCTCAAAGTCTGGTTCATTCTGATCAGTGAGAACACGATGGTTCTGTAATCGGGAACCGTCCCCGAGTCCGCTGGATAAGATACAGAGAGCGCAGACACGGATCCAGTCAGACACGGAAGCTAATCGTACGTGAACTCGGAAGTGGACCGATGTTTAGACCTGACGCCATCGGTGCCGTTCTGTCTCTTCCGAAATCTGTACACTGAATACTGCCACCTGCTGTATAGGAGGGTGAAAATACATAACGTACCCAAGGACAGAGTATATTATTATTATTATTATTATTATTATTTGAAGTAGATCAGATAAAGATGAAGTTTTGTCTTAAAACGACTCCAGCGTGTTAAAATTCACTTATACCACTTCAGCGCTGTTATTTCAGACAAAGTGAAAATATCAACTAATCCCAGTCAAAATATTCACTTTATCTTTTCTAATTAATATCTATTGGTGCAGGTGTTTGTTTACATTGAGACAGTAGCGCATTAGTAGATTATTATACAGTAGATTATTAAATCCAGCACATAACTGTTCATAACATCACTTTTACTCCACATTTAGATTTAAACTGATGCTGCAGATTAAACTTCAGCTGGAGATCTGAGGACTGAATAAGTTTCATTTAATTCTGTTTTGTGTGATGCTGCGACAGAACCTGTCACCATAGCAACGATACATGAATCCCCACATCCCCGTGATCGAGCCGTTTCTACAGAGATGATGAGGCATTAAAACAAGCGCATTAACGTTGTTACACAAAACACTTTCTGACCAATCAGGATCCAGAACTGGTGTTAGCAGGAGTTGTTAGCATTAGCACCTATTCATATGGAACTAGTGTAAGGAAGTGCGAGTCCTGGGGTCGTACCATTATTGGTCAATGGGGGGGTTAACACGTGACCTCTGTTTATTAATCTGAAAAAGGAAAGAAAAAAAAAAAGAAAACGTTTTTCTAATCGTTTAAAGTCCGCGCCGCGTCCGCCAGCGCAGTGACGGGTCGTGACCTTTACGTGACCCGGATCAGCTGAAGTGGAATCTCGACGGAGATTATCCTTTAAGATGTGTATGATGTCGATGACGTCGACGTGTCACTTCCGTCCACTTTCTGCCACACACACACACACACACACACATACACATACACACACTCTTTCTGTCTGCTGCTACAACTCCCAAAGCCACCGCAGATTGGCATAACACCAAATTATAGCCTTAAACAAGCTGTCAGTGCCATCTCTCTCTCTCTCTCACACACACACACACACACACACACACACACACACACGAACACACACACACAAAAGTGCACAAAGTGTCCGAGTCTTTGTATGTCTGCATGCTTTTACACACCCACACAGATGCCAAAATACTTCTGAGTGGCAATGCCTTGCTGCATCAATCCAATACACACACACACACACACACACACACACACACACACACACACACACACACACAGACGTCTGGTCTTGTGCTGCACTAGATAAACCTGATCAGCATCAGTAATGAGAACGAGCAGTTGTGTGTGTGTGTGTGTGTGTGTGTGTGTGTGTGTGTGTGTGTTTCACTCTTTCTGTGGAATCAGGGCTTATCAAGAACTGAACAGTCTAAAAGATTTCCCGTAAGGAGCCGAGGTGAAGGACAGGGGTGCGTATTCCGCCAGCATTAAAGTAAGAGGACCATAAAGAAGGAAAGACAAAAACTGGACAAAAAAAAATGAACAGAGGAAGTTGTGCAAATGAGACGGTCCAGTAGAGGGCGCAGTGGAGCCTTCCGAACCCCGGGGGACGAGCGGAACAACAGGCGCTGCACTTGTCCTCTTCCTCTCGCTGAAAAGGCCACCAAAACAGCTGCACGGACGTCCAGCTGGGACGAAGAAAAGGAGCGATCCTGCGAGGATAAAAGGGCCAAAACGAGCGGCGCTGCAGGACAAAGCCGTCCCACAATGCCGCGGGGCTTTTAGGAGCCTCTTTCAAACGCAGGCATGCGGAAGGACAACGGGAGGAAAAGCACATGGGGGAGAGTGAGCGGGCCGCCGCGAGGTCAGAGGTCGCCCGGGGACAGCAGGTCACCGCCGAGGACAAACAGTTGAGTCGGAAAGTCTCACTAAGGAGAAACAGTCTCGACCGAAACCACTCGAACCCGGTGACGTCATCGTCGCTACACGTCCAAACTGAGCCTGGATTTACTGATCTGTTCACGGACCCGTCTGAGACTGTCCCATGGGGTGTGGCCTGATATGCTAATGAGCACACCTGATTGACAGACTCCATCTGTGACATCACATAAGCAGCTAAACACAACATCAGAAGCAGAGCGAGGCAGAGTTTAGCCTCCATGGATCGGTCGCGCGGTTGTAGCGTTACACACTCGCGCTGCGTTAGCATTCGTGGGATAAGTTAGCATTAGGTTTTGACTTTAGACTTTTGAAAAACGCTTCCTTTCAAAATTTGACAAAAAACAATAAGTTTGTTAAATGTCTTTTTTTTTTAATTATGTGAAACATTTTGCATATCGACCTCATTGCCTGGGTGAAGGGGCGGAGCATCGTGCACAGAAATTAGCATTTTTTAAAAATTTCTTCTAAGATTAAATGTATCCTTATCAGATACAGTGTATACATTTTAACCTAATTATGAAGAGATTTAAATTCCCCAGGGATTATCGTCTCACACACACACACACACACACACACCCGCAGTACTGCGAGAAATGAGTCATGTGTGTGTGTTTCTGTGTGTGTGTGTGTGTGTGTGTGTGTGTGTGTGTGTTAGTTACACGTATCGATCCGGACGCTTCCAGTCAATAACAACATCATCTGTTTGACGCAGTCAGGAGCGATAGAGTCCACTTCGAGAAGTATAATTTAATAACCTACTAGTTTCCATAAAGAATGAAACGACACCTCACTTCAAACTTCCCCTGTTTCTCTCTCTCTCTCTCTCTCTCTCTCTCTCTATCCCTCTCTCCCTCCCTCTCTCTATCCCTCTCTCCCTCCCTCTCTCTATCTCCCTCTCTCTATCCCTCTCTATCTCCCTCTCTCTATCCCTCTCTCCCTCCCTCTCTCTCGCTCTCTCTCTCTCTCTCTCCCTCTCTCTCTCTCTCCCTCTCTATCCCTCTCTCTCTCTCTTCTCTCTCTCTCTACTCTCTCTCTCTCTCTTCTCTCTCTCTCTATCCCTCTCTCTCTCTCTCTCCCTCTCTATCCCTCTCTCTCTCTCTATCCCTCTCTCTCTCTCTCTCTCTCTCTCTCTATCCCTCTCTCCCTCCCTCTCTCCCTCCCTCTCTCTATCCCTCTCTCCCTCCCTCTCTCTCTCCCTCCCTCTCTCTCTCTCTCTCTCTCTCTCTCTCTCTCTGACACATCAGTAAAGAGAACGCTGGCGCTGGAGGGAGACGCAGTAAGCGTTATTGTACTCGTGCTCTTATCAGGAGTACGACGATTCCTACTTTATTTTGCCGACTGTCAGTCAGAGCGCGGATGGAGTCGTAGCTCGAGAGAGTTATAGAGAAGAAGAAGAACAAAGAGACGCTCTGCTGTAATGACAAGACAGGCCTCGCTTAGGAGGATAAAAGAGTTCAATCAGACCCTGAGATCCTTTTATCGTGCTATTCATTACGGCCTGTGTTCCTGTACAAACATGACAACACCTCTCTCTCTCTCTCTCTCTCTACTCTCTCTCTATCCCTCTCTCTCTACTCTCTCTATCCCTCTCTCTCTACTCTCTCTATACCTCTCTCTCTCTATACCTCTCTCTCTCTCTCTTCTCTCTCTCTCTCTCTACTCTCTCTATCCCTCTCTCTCTATCCCTCTCTCTCTCTCTACTCTCTCTCTCTCTCTCTATCCCTCTCTCTCTCTCTCTCTCTATCCCTCTCTGTCTCTCAGTTCAGTTCAGAAGAGCTTTATTGGAATGAATGTTAACAAAAGTATTACATTGTTGACAAAACCATTAGAAAACATCAATCTTGAATTTATAAACCTATATAAACATTAGAAACATATTAGATATTAAAGAATATCATGACTAACACACTACCCCCCCCCCCCCCCTGTTATTCTGTCACTTTAAAGCAGCCGGTTCAGGTCTATTGTTATTTCCACACTCATCTATCCGACATGTGGTTGATGAAACGGCGTCACAGATCTAATCATAGCTGCAATCGTGTCCCCTGACTCACGTAGTGGGCGTGGCTTAAATTCTAAAGATGAAGTTTCATGTGATATGAATAATAATAATAATAATAATAATAATCATATCATATATATAATATGATATAATGACATATAATCAATTGTTCATCTATAGTTTTAACCCGCGGCTAGTTCGTTAGCGACGTTAGCGTATTAGCTCCAGTGTGATTGTCCTGGCAGGGTAGCGCTGGTGAGGCATCGTGTAAATTTCCCTCCTTTTTATAGCTGAACGACTGGTTTAATAAGAGGCCCTTTTAAAGCAGAGTGTCCTAACGCCATGTGGAGTTAGAGTGATCCACTGCCCCCCTCGCCGCCCCCCCGCCGCCCCCCTGCCGGGCTCCTTCCAAACAGCAGAGCCTGGATCCAGATCAGCAGGCCGCGTAAAAAAGAAAGGCTCCAGTCTCTTTGATGTTCCCATTTAAGGAGCTTTAGCTTGAAGCTATCCACCCCCATCCCCCCATCGCCACCCCAATCCCCCCCCCCCCCCGCTCTCTCCTTTGCTCCGACAGATAGAGCACCTGGATTAACCTCGGCGCTAACGGAACAGGATGGAAATTTATGACTCGGCTCTATCGATTCGCTCCCTCTGATTTTTGAAGGCCGAGAAAAATGACAGGGTTGGAGGATCGATTTTAACCGGGCGGGAAAGACCGCGCAATCCTGCAGCTCACTCCGCGTAAATTATAAATCAAACATTTCCACACACTCTCAAATTCAGTCTTGTGGTGGCGGCGTCTTCTGGGGAAATTATGCGTGGTCGCGGAGTGGGCGGAGTTTATTTATTTTTCATGGTAAAAAAAAAAAGGTAAACATACTGTACAGTAGAACCGCGGCGTACAAATGAGTTCTTAAGGTGAAATGTCGTATTGTGAAACGCATTGTCCAATAGGAAATAATGTAAATGATGATAATCCGTTCCAGCCACCCAAAAATATTACATATTAAATATTAAATATTAAAGACAAATTTCTTGCAAAATTTCAGTTCTTAGGGCGAAAATCGTAAATCGTATCCTGAAGCGCAGCTGTAAATATTATAAAAGAATAAATATCTGAAACAAGCCCGGTCCTCCCTGTGTTTCTCTCTCCTGTGTTCACTGTTATTATTTTATTCGCCACATGTGATTCCCTGCCTTGGTTTTCACACCCAGATCCGTCTGTCCCCCTGCGCCGTGTTTGTCGCGCTGACGCTGCAGGCTACACTGTTCTCCCGTGTAGTCCTTCAGCGGCTCTACGGAGCACCGTACCTGCTGACACCAGATCAAACGTCGCCACTCGTGGACGCACTCAATTACCCTTTAATCCCCTTAAACTTGGCGTTAGACACGGCTCGAAACTAATACGCCATGGTGCCCCGTGGCTAACGCTGCGCACACCGCGCTGATTGAGTTCCGACACAACTGGCGTTGATTTTTTTTGCTAAACGATAAGAGCAGGTAAAGAAATGTGACACACGAAGGACATTTTGATCAGAGACAGAGCGGCGGAGACGCCCGCTACACTAGCGGGAGCGTCGGCTGCACTGTAGCTGATAAACCTGAAGCTAAGTGCTCGGAGCATGACTTCTAGGACCTTGTAATTGAGTGTCTCAGCGGTGAGGAGCTACACAACCCATCTTCATCAGGAACAAATCGAAAAGACAGACGATAAACAGCTAAAACACACCGGAGACATCGTTAACCACAACAGCGACAAAAGAGCTCTTGTACTACAGGTAGCGCTAAACGTCTGCAGTAATGATTTTCTTATATCTTTTAAACTTTCTTATCACGTGATCGAAAGCAGTATCATGTCATGTCTGCTAACATTAACGTTAAACATGAGGTCCAGGTTGGCTAAATCTATCAAGCTAGTTAATCTATAGTTATGGTTGCTATGACAACCCATTATAAACTTGCATGCGCCGGCGCTCTACCGAGTCCGGCTGGAGAATAACTTGCGCGCTCACCTGATGGGGTAGTCGGCCGCGCTCAGGTTGATGAAGAAGTCCCAGGGCCAGTGGCTCATGGCCAGGAGGTCCTTCATGCTCTGCAGGTACATGCTGAGAAGACTGGCCCCGCCCCAGATCGTCGCCATGCGCCAGGGCGTCACGCGGACGTTCGGGTAGCGCTTAGCCAGAGCTAGCATCTGCCTGTAGAGGTAGTCTGAGCGCTGCGGAGAGACAGAGAGAGAGAGAGAGAGAGAGAGAGAGAGAGAGACACCAGAGCTTCGGGTCACTTTCACTCGTTAGATAACAGAAGTGCTGAAACAGAAAGGGATTTGGGGGCGGAGCTACTTAAATATGATCCGCGTTGAAGATCAGAGAACGAATGTGAACTGTAGAAATGCTGAGCGCATTGTGATCATCACGGACACGCCGCTGGTGAACTGGTGAGTTCTGCATCCTGATTGGTCGGGAGGTGTTTGTTAATTTATCAACGCGCTCCTTCTAATACGCTACCGTTTCCATAGCAACAGAATCACACGGATTTTAAAATGCGTTCTCTGTAACAGCGGCGTATCTCATACTGATGGAAGGAGTCTCCAGTGTCAGCGCTTTGTAACAGCCAGAAGGAAAAGTCCAACTTTTCTAACTCCAACACCTCAGCTTTCTTCTTCTCTAACTTCAAAAGAGGAAAGAAAAAAGGAAAAGAGAGACGCCGGTGAGGAGAAACACATCCTGTCTGCTCTAAAAAGAAAGAGAAAACAATCGCGCCGCTTCCACCTGAACTCATTAAGCGAGCTGCCTTTTACATGTCAGCTTTTTCTCGCTTCTTCTCTCGTGTCTCTCAACACGCTCCTCTCCTCCTTTTGGCTGGGTTTAATCTCTCTCTCTCTCTCTCTCTCTCTTCCTCCTCCTTCGTCTTCCTCTTACATTTCTGGAGCTCATGAAACTGAAGACGAGAGAGAGAGAGAGAGAGGAAGCGGAACGCAGACAGAATGCAGACGATTGATTGAAAGCCAGTCGTGTTAACACGGGTTGTAGAGACAAACACACACACACACACACACACACACACACACACACACACACGCCCTGCTTTAACTTGAAGGAGTTGATTAAGTGTGTGCTTGGATGTGTGTGTAATTAGGGGGAGGGGGTGTGCTGGGTCTGTGTGTGTGTGTGTGTGTGTGTGTGTGTGTGTGTGTGTGTGTGTGTGTGTGTGTGTGAAGCGTGACTGAGCCTCCGAGTCTCCTCCTGTAATAATCCCCCATCAGCCTTTGTGTTAAACAGCTTAGCGAGTGAAGAGCGAGACGCAGAACCCCGCTGTGTATCTCACCGGTTCCTCACATGACTGAGGGTTCTAGCTTCCTTACGAGAACCTCTTCCGGCCCGAGTCGCTCTGTTTATCAGGATCTAATCTCCCCACAAGAGGAACAACCTGCAGACGCCTCACTGTCCTGCTGACTCGCGCCTCTTCTCTCCTCAGCGTTCCTCAACTCGTTCTTCTCCTTCATCTCCTTTCTTCTTCCGTATCTCAAATTCATGCATCTTGTTTCTTCTCTCCATGCCTTATTTCCTTTTCTTTTCCCTTCTCTTCTCCTATCACTCGATCTCTTTTCATCTTTCCCTCTTCCAGTCTTTCTTTTCTTCTCCGCTCCAATATTCTAAACTCTGGATCCGTTTACACCTTTTCCTTTTCCCACTTCACTTCTTTTCTCTCGTTTCTCTCTCCTCCTCCTCCTCCTCCTCCTCCTCATCCACACATCCGAGTTTTTCTTCTCTTCTCTTCTCCGAGTTTTTCTCCTCCCTTTCTCGAGCACATTCCTTTTGATCTCCTCCATATAAACTTCTCTCATTCTCATTTTCTCACGTCTACTTTTTTTCGTTCTTTCCTCCTTACACTTCTCTCATTCCTCCTCCTCCTCCTCCACATATCCTTTCATCTTTTCTTACTTTCTGTGCCCCCCCTCCCCCCCCCCCCCTCCCCCCCCCTCTCTCAGGTAGCTCATATAATAGAGGATGTTCACTGCAGGAGATGAGCTGAACCCAAACAGGATGTCTCTTGCTCATTTCCTCTTGTCTCAACCTGTGCATACATAAACACACACACACACACACACACACACACACACACACACACACCAGAACTATCCCTGATCCAACACACTCGAGTGCAGAATTCAGAGCGACATGGTGATGAGAGTGGAGCTTGTACATGTGTGTGTGTGTGTGTGTGTGTGTGTGTGCAGTACCTGGTCCACATGGATGTAGTAGAAGTGTGAGTTGTGGTAAATGGCCTTGAAGAGGCGCTGCACTTGGCGCGAGGCGCGGCCATGGACCACCAGCACGAAGGCGATACGCACAGGTACGGCCGGCGCCGTCTCCATGGAGTCCTCCTCCCAGTGCACGTTCACACTCGCCTTACCTACACACACACACACACACACACACACACACACACACACACACACACACACACAGAAACAGTTATTTACTTACTTACTTGGGAAACTTCTAAAGTAAAGCTGCCTTTTCAGTGAAGTTCTTTATAAAACACACACACACACACACACACACACACACACACACACACACACACACACACACACACACACACACACACACCCACACACATGTAGAGGAACAGATCTGAGCATTCCTGATCGCGGGCTTATGGGACACAACAAACTCTCCATAACAGGCCTCCAAAAATATTTTATATAATTAATATAAACAAAGACTTTCAGAACTTAATATTATTATAAAAAGAGAAATTTAAATGAGAAAGTTACACAAGGAGGTTATATATGAGAAAGTTATTTAAAAATTTTAGAAAGAGAAAGTTACATGCAAAAGTTTAAACAGTTATGTCAGAAAGTTACTTTTTTTTATAAAAGTTACATGAGAGAGTTTTTTATGAAAGAAATTGGAATAAAATGCATGAAAATTGTTATTATGTTAAAATTACATTCAAAACATGAAAAAATTACATGTAAAACTTATTAAAAAAATTTACACATGAAAGTTATTTAAAAATTTTATATAAGAAAGTTACATGAGAATGTTATTTTACAAACTTACACGAGAGAGTTATAAAAGAAAGTTATGTGAAAAAGTTACTTAAAATTATTCATGAAAATTGTTGGAAAATTACATAAAAAAATATTTTTTTGGAAAATTACACAAAAATGTAAATTTTTGGAAAATTACATAAAAATGTAAATGTTTGTGAAATTTATTTATGAAAATTATTATTTAAAATTACATTCAAAATATGACCAAATTACATGAAAAAAACATTAAAGTTTAAATTTTTTTTCTCATGTAAACTTTAAAACTTACATAAGAAAGTTTCATGCGAAAGTAATTTTAAAAAATTACATGCAAAAGTTATTTTTAAAAATTACATGAGAAAGTTTTTACATAAGAAAGCTCCACCAAAGAGTTACTTTCAAAAGTTATTTGAGATAATTATATTACAAACTTACACGAAAGAGTTCCATGAGAGAGTTATATGAGAACGTCGTATAACAAAGCTACGTGAGAATGCTACGTGAGAATGCTACGTGAGAATGCTACGTGAGAAAGCTACGTGAGAATGCTACGTGAGAAAGTTCCTGCTTTTGCCCAAATTAAAGCAAACACTTGACAAAGGAAGCAGCTGTTGTGCTTCAGCGGTGAGAAACGCTGAACACTCAGGCAGCTGTGGCGCAGTTTGAACAGGAAAGTGATGCTACTCTGTCCACGAAAACAACGTGCTCTCACATGCAGCAGCACCAGCTAAAGTATTGGCACCCTACTCCTTTAAAAAAAAAAAACTTTTTATTGCTACTGGAACATTAAACTGACCAGATAACTCTCTGTTCTTGAGCAAAAACGTTTTTAAATCAATCTTAAGTGCTTCCCCTCCATAGCTGCAGCACTTTGCCTCTAACAGCTCCTCTCTTCTCTTCTTACTTTTGGCTTTCCCTTCATGAAGAAGCCACCCGAGACGCCTTTTTTCATCAGTCTGAACGTTTTTACTGGCTGATTTTCCTTCACCCTCCGCTCCAGGACTCGTCCCGAACCATTTCCATTTATCTTACAAAAGCATTTTAATTATTATTCAGGAATTAAAGTGGAAAAAAAAGTCCTTATGATAGAAACTTTGCCTTGGCCGTGGGACAGATCATTAAAGTTGAAGTTTATGATTATTGGCTAACGTCGTCATTTCAGGCTTCTGGGGGTTTTTTTTTCTGGTCCTGAAATTTTAAATGAAACTTGTGAAGTCTAAATAACCTCTAGCATGTAGCGGTCTTTAATACAAACTACAAACTGTTCCATTTAAATACATATATATATATACAGTACAGTTTTAGATTCAGTATTAAAGTTAACATGTAAAATGTACAGATGTTTCTCCTAAGGTTGTGTTAGTGATATGTTTAGGCGATGGACCTTCAATGAGAAAGGCATTAGCTACATTAGCGTAGGCTGTACTGATGTGTAATTTCAGCAAAGTATCACCTTGTGTGTGTGTGTGTGTGTGTGTGTGTGAGAGAGAGAAAGAGAGAGAGAACAGTACACCAGAGTGTGGCCGGCAACATAATCGAGTTAAAATGGAAACATTAGATGCGCTATCAACGCACTGGCACTCGCGGCCCCGCGGCCTAACCGCAGCATCACCTCTCGCACTGGAAGCGTTTCACTGCAGCCATGAGCGCGAGTTACAGGACACCACCGTCACGTCTCCTCCCATCTAACGCTCACAAATAGCACAGCAGACCGCAAGAACCCAGCCAAGAGCTGAGTACAGCTTTCTAAATATGCCCCATTATATAAACACACACACATACACACACACACACGCTCATATACACACACACGCAACGCTACATCCGTCACGTGCCGCTTCTAAAGTCGGCCACGTCGGGTTCCAGGGCGGATTCGTATTTAGGATCCGCGTATCGAGTTACACCCAGGCCGGTTCTGGAGCGAGGCCACGCTCCGACTGCGTCCTGATGAACCGTAATGACTGTAATCTGTGTCTCTCTGACTTGTCCTTACTGTCCCACACCTTTACCCCATGGCCCGAGGGGAGGCAGACGCTGGTCACTGGCCACGCCCAGACCTCCGCGCTTCCTCTAATCAGTCCTGGAGCGCTTGAACCCCCTCGTCTCCAAATGCTGTCTGGTTCTGGAGCAAGCAGATCAGATTCAAGTGCGGCACCAACTCCACACCGTCTGCTGCATCCTTTCATTAAAGCACGGACACATGGAGCACACACACACACACACACACACACACACACACACACATGCACACACACATGCACACATACTGTACACATAAACACACAGTACAACTGCTAAATCTACATGGTTCAGAATTTAAAGAGAACAAAATACAAGGATAAGATTTACCGAGACAGACAGACAGACAGGGTTAGGGTCAGACAGACAGTCCGGGCTAAGGTCAGACAGACAGGCAGGCAGACAGACAGGGTTAGGGTCAGACAGACAGTCCGGGCTAAGGTCAGACAGACAGGCAGGCAGACAGACAGGGTTAGGGTCAGACAGACAGTCTGGGCTAAGGTCAGACAGACAGACAGACAGGGTAAGGGCCAGGCAGACAGACAGACAGACAGACAGGCAGGCAGACAGACAGACAGGGTTAGGGTCAGACAGACAGACAGGCAGACAGGGTTAGGGTCAGACAGACAGACAGACAGACAGACAGACAGACAGGGTTAGGGTCAGACAGACAGTCCGGGCTAAGGTCAGACAGACAGACAGACAGACAGACAGGCAGACAGACAGGGTTAGGGTCAGACAGACAGACAGGCAGACAGGGTTAGGGTCAGACAGACAGTCCGGGCTAAGGTCAGACAGACAGACAGACAGACAGACAGACAGGGTTAGGGTCAGACAGACAGTCTGGGCTAAGGTCAGACAGACAGACATGGTAAGGGCCAGGCAGACAGACAGACAGACAGGGTTAGGGTCAGACAGACATTCCGGGCTAAGGTCAGACAGACAGACAGGGTAAGGTCCAGGCAGACAGACAGAATGAGTTAGCATAGAGAGACAGACACACAGGCAGGGTTAGGGTCAGATATACAGACAGACAGGTATAACTGTGTCAGAGCAGACAGGCATACAAGGTTAGGGTGAGACAGACAGAATGGGTTAGGGTAGAGAGTCAGACAGGTTTACTGGGTTAAGGCCAGACAGACAGACAGACAGACAGACAGACAGATATCTGACTCCATGTATATTTATATAATGAACTGTAAATTGATTTGTTTCACTAAAATAACATATTAGGTGTATTAGTAGATATACAGACAGGACAGACAGACAGACAGACAGATAGATAGACAGTCTAGGACAAAAAGACAGGTATATTAAAAAATTATCTCCAAACATCTGGATCCTGCTGTCGATTTATGCAAACATAAGATAAATGTGTCTCTGGCTTGAGTGTCTAAAGCACGCTATAAATAAATAAATCATTTATTAGGAACAGACAGACAGACAGACAGACAGACAGACAGACAGGACAACCTTTAGGCATTTTGTGTAGAACCTCTGCATCAGATCTGTCTCTCTGTCTCTGACTGTGTTACTTTCTGTTCAGTCTGTCTTCTCCCAGGATAAGAGGAAAGGAAGTGGACTCTGCTGGCGTTGATGTCTGAACTTAAGATACGTGTTTTATTGGTTCCAGTATAAAAGACAATCTTAGAGCCACAAATATTTTGGAGGAAACCATTACAGCACATGTTTAACAGTAAATTATTTCGGAGTAGTTGTGAGTAAATCTGCTGTAAGTGCTGATCCAGTTCCAGATTGGACTTCTCCTCCTCTCGGCTGCTCCACCCAGACGGTGATGTTCTTAGAAAACCTGCTCGATTTAGAAACCTGTCATGACTCCTGACTCCCTCTGTGGTCTGACTTTCATGTAGTCCGAGACACTGCGGGAGGAAAAAACCACTGCGCGGGTCTTCAAAGCCTTCATCGATTGCCTCATCCAATAATTATATGGAGCTCGACACACACACACACACACTCATAATGTACATGTGGTTCGTTCGGTCCGGTTAGCTAGGATTACTCTCGCCCCGGCGCCCCTGGTCTCCGTGGAGACGGACTCATCATATCTGTCAGAAATCACCGGGGTTTTTCCGGAAACGTCTGCGTTCAGAAGTCTCGCACGGACCCGTCACCGCACTATTTAAACTCATCCGACACCCTGATTTGCGTCGAGGGAACAAAACGCTGCATAATTACATGAATACGTTTTCTCTAGTCAGCTTCTGGAACGGGAGAGAAAGTTTTAAAAAGGAAATTTAAAAAAGAAAGAAAAAAAAAAAAAAAAAGAATATGCTACTCAGCGCGGCAATTACAAGCGTCTAAGCTGGCGCGGAAATCCACAATCTCATTTCCAGCCTGTCTCTGATTGTAATTACAAGTGCCGCGGCTGTCTGTTGCCAGTCCTGTGAGGCTTAATGAAGCCTCTCCATAAACCTCCACTGACAGCACTGCAATTAATTCAGGAAAACCTCCATTATCTCTACTTTTATTTATCTCCCGTTCCCACCGCGCTCAGATAATATTTGCCTTGTTTGTTGAAAAATAGTTATTTCTATAATCAATCATATACATATAAGAAAGAGAGAAAGTGTGTGTGTGTGTGTGTGTGTGTGTGTGTGTGTGTGTGAGAGAGAGACAGAGCGACACATTGCCTGGGATCGATCTGTTATTTTAAGCGAGTGACAGATTTTTGGAATAAACCCGACTCCTTTAAAGAAACATTCTGTAAACATCTAAACCACAAAGAAAAACAAAATAAAGTTCAGGACTGAAGTCAGGTTTAAAACAAAGCTGTGCAACAACATCTAGAATTCTTTTAATTGAAGCAAATGAAGAAACGGTGGAAGCAGGAACAATTACTGGTGGTGATTAACGGGGCCAAGCACTTTTACCCCCACCACATGCGCTCGTTCCAGAGAGGATCTATTCAGGGTAAAACGTCAGGCTGTTGTGATGTAAGACGTAGCCTTACTTCCTGTTATTCACATATGTCTGAAAATGTGAAAATAATATATATGCGGAGTGTACTCACCCTCTAGGGGGCAGTAGCGAGTGACCTTCTCAGGCATGAGCTGCTTGTCCTTGTGTCGACAGTACACCTCGGCGATCTGCTGTCTGCACTCCTTGGTTTTAGCGCGCGACAGAGCCGAGATAGCCTCCTTGCCCGTGATCTCGCATTTGGGCGGTTGGTCATACTTGATAGCCGGCGCGCCGACGCCCGGCTTCTTGACCTGTTGGCTTTTCTGACGCAGCGGAGGGACCGGCGTGAGTGCGTAATCCCGACCGGGCCCCGCCCCGGCCCTCGTGCGGTTCAGCCCGTTGTGAACGAGCTCATTGGAGTTCTTGTTTTTCTCGGACGTCTCCCGCTGCCGCTTGCTGGACGCGTGACGTTTCGGCCGGAGACGCTCCGCAAAGTTACTGTTGTCGATGCTCTCGAAGTCCTTGGGGACGGAGTTCTCGTTGTTGCTGTCCACACGGACCTTCTCCTTGGGACGGTGCGAGTAGTCGACTTCCTGGAGAGACACAGACAAAACAAAACCGAAAGCTTAGCAGAATGTCAATGCCAGAGACGGAGCAGCGTCACCTTGAGAGCCGAGCGAGAGACTTAACGCCACATTCCGAACTGGGAGGAAGAAAAGAGACGTTGCAGGAACACAGAGGTTACTCTGATTACAGAAATCATTATTCTATTAGCATTCTAATCAAACCTCGCCCGGGTCGACCGCAAAGCTCTCGCCGTGGCGTTAAGGCATTTCCTGTATCTGTGTGTGTGTGTGTGTGTGTGTAAAGTGGGCTGAGAGGTTGTGAGCACACATGAGGATGATTTCTTTTTTACACTGACGGGAAATGATGTACGTGAAATCCACGGATATGTAACAACAGAAAGAAAAAAAAAACGGTGTGGAAGGTAGAAAGGGGCGTGGCCTGATTTACGGCTGATGTACGCTCTAATAGCTAACTCACTCTGGTACTCTGATGTGTAGCAGAGATCACATTATAATATAATATAATATAACATAACATAACATTAAATAATAAAGCAGCAGTTTATTAAATACACATTAGTCTTATATTTCATTTCCAGTGTTCAGACTCTCAGTAAGTATCGATATGTGCAGAAATCATTTAGAAACATGATACTCAGAAAACAACAGGCCCACGAGTGCATGGTGACTTTTCGAGGTGTAAAAAAGTGTCGACTCGATTTTAATACCGACGGAAGATGACGGAGAACTAAAAGACGTTTGATGCGAGTCACGTGAGTTTACTGTTAAAAGGATTATTTTTAAAGCTCACAGAACGAGGGCTCGTGTGGGACGCCACGATTTTCATTGTAATTTACCGAGTGGTCAGACGTTGAGATAACACACTGAAAGGGAATTAATTACAAACGCGACTCGTGTGTACGGGCGTGGCTTTATTAGAGATCCAATCAAGATAATAAGGGGAAGAAAAGAAACGTCGCAACGAAGCGGCGAATCTTATCGCATCATCTAATGAAAGATCTACAGGCGGATCGTTTTAATGATATGATTTATGTTTTAATGATAACGATTTCCATCTGTAGGATGAATTGAACAGGGAGAGATTTAGAAATTTGCTTAAATTTATACTAAAAACACTGAACTTACACAATCTGTATCAAAAAACCGTAACGTGATCAACTGTTCATCATAAACAAGGATTAGGACGAGTTTCCCAGAAATGCTCGCTGTGTGTGTGTGTGTGTGTGTGTGTGTGTGTGTGTGGGAGGGGAGGAAATTACAGGCACTGGGATTAATAGCCTGAGGAACCACAGGAGGTGAGTTCGACTGCTGGAGAGAGAGACGGCTATCGATCCATCACCAGCAAGAAAAATCTGTCATTTCCCAGGATGCACTGCTCTGTACCGCTGAGTCCCCCACCTGCCTCGGCCTTCTTGTCCTCTCCATTTTTATTAAACATGCTTCTTCTTCTTCTGCTTGTTGTTGTTGATGTTGTCCTCAACCTACATTCACACCAGCCATCACGATTCTCCTCCGTGTGCCACTTTAAACCGTCTAAACGTCTGTCTTTACTGCATGGATTATTATTATTTATATATATATTTTTACTTTTTTTCAATATTTTTTAATATATTTCTGATCAATCAATCAAAGTGCATTTGAATATCGTACGATATCGTCAATAACATGAACAATAGTTAATCTGTCATGCAGGTAGCTAGCACAAATGCAAACATAGCGGCACTCGCACACGTGCTTATTATTATTTATATATTTTACATATATATATATATATATATATATATATATATATATATATATATATACCGTATATTTATTTATTTTTTAATGGAATGAAAGAAAAACCATCTGCTTATTAGACTTCACTGTATCTTACTTCAGCTTCACACACACACACACTAACGGAAACACTGCTCTGTCAAAGTTGTCGAAGGTAAACCGCAAGTTAATTTGTTTTATTTTTACTTTATATTTTGTATTAATAATTTTTATAAGATTATTTTTGGGTTGTGGAACAAATCGTCTGAGTTTCCATTATTTCTTACAGGCGAAATCACTTTCAGACGGTTCTTTGGATAGTTAATGGTTCTAAGAGCAACACACACACACACACACACACACACACACACATCTATATGTTCCTCTGTCTCTCAGTACAAAGAGATCAAGCGGAGGTCACAAAGGATGGGCGTGTCCCTCACACACACACACACACACCTGTTCAGATTTCAGATGTTTAGCTGAATGGAGAGCCAGGTGGATTCAATGACATCACAAAAACAAACACACACACACACACACTTTGGTCTTTTCAGACACAGTCACAGCTGTGTTAGCTTTGTGTTAGGATTGTATCTGGCAGGTTTCTATATCTACATAAACCCCACCCCTAAAACCCCACCCCTAAAACCTCACCCCTAAAACCACACCCCTAAAACCCCACCCCACCCGATGTGTGATTGTTCTGATCGTTTACGCTGATGTCACCGTCTGGGCCTTTGGTTAGTTTTTTAGCAGGATGCTGAGGTCAGTAACGCGGATCAGAGAGTGACGGGTCGAGACCTCCGAGCGCTCAGTACTGTGTGTAACGCCGCCGCGTTATAGAGCAGAGAGCCGGAGCGCTCCGACGCGATAATGCGACTTTAATGTGCAGCGCCGCGCGAGGAATTCATGCAGCTACTTAGCGAAAGCGCTAATGAATCGTCCGTGGGCTGATTTTTAAACAGGAATCTTGTGTTAAAAACACAGAGGGGAGCTGAAATGATTAATGGCTGCTGCTTAAGGAGACTGAGCTCGGCAGCTGACGGACGTCTCTGTAACGTCTGTACACACGTCACGTTAAAGCATAATTCAGTAAAGTGTCTAAATGTATCGTGATATCGATATGGTCCTGTCGTATGGCTCCGCCCCCTCACACCCCACACCCTTATGAGACGAGAACAGTAACCTGTTTTGTGTGACGCGGATCCCCGACCCGGAGAGCGAGCTGACTAACCCAGCGCAGGTAGAGCGGATGTACGATGTTAGAGGCCGTAAATCTCGCAGCGCTGGGACTTAATGGAAACCCTGTTAGTGGACGATTAGGAGAGTCGTAAATAGTTCAACAGAGCTCGAGCAACCCGAGTCGATGTGTATTACTTTAGCTGCAGTGAGCTCGGAGAATTACAGCACCGAGCACGGAAATGTGTGTTTACACGTCTCTCTCTCTCTCTCACACACACACACACACACGCAGAAACACACACTGCTACTAAAGGCACATGGGTGAAGAGTAAAGCAGTGCGATGCTTTTAGCCTTTTTTCCGCAGACGCCTGTGAACAGACAGGATGTTTAGATGATGAGAGATAAATAATGTCCTTCCTATAGCTGGACAACGGGAAGCCGGTCTGATGGACCCAGTTTGGAGGCAGGAATTTATTTCTGACGTTAAAAGCTTCAGACTTCAGAGAGCATGAACCGTCTGAAACCTCCTCGTCTCAGACCCAAGTCTCAAACCGTCTGAACCTCCGTCTGGTCTCAGAGTCGCATTACGGACCTCCGTCTGGTCTCAAAACCGCGTCTCGAACTGTCTGAACTTCCGTCTGGTCTCAGAGCTGCGTCTCAAATAATCTGAACCTCCGTCTGGTCTCAGAGCCACGCCCCCTTCCCAGCGATGTTTGCCTGACCTCAACCTCAAGACCCCAGTGTGGTCAGGGTCACGCTATTCAGCTCACCATGTGTGTGTGTGACCTTTGACCTCGGAGTCGGGGTGAGGAGAAGAATCAGAGGCTCACTCGTGTATGTGGAATTCCAGTCACGCGCGCGCTGCCGAGGATTCTGGGAACGACGACAAACGCCGATGGCCCTGTGTGACTTTTTCAGAGACGTGACATATGGGTCACTTTCTCTCTCCCTCACACACACACACACACACACACACACACAGACAGACAGAGTGTGAGAGGGTGTAAGTGTAAGCAGAGTGTGTATGACTCCACACAGCGCATAAACAGTGTACGAGACTTAAGCTTGTCTTTGTATAAACGCTTACATTGAGCACAAACACAAACACACACACAGAGTCGAACATGTAGCCGAGTAAACACGCTGGAAACCAGAGGGAAATTTATACAGGCAGTAAACACCGGAGTAAACACCGAGAGGAACACACTCGAGCCGCGCGACTCTCGGCTGAGATCGCTCACGTTCACGTGCATCTGAAATCGCACTCCGTAAACAAACGTCTGTGAGGAACTCGACGTCTGAAACACCCGGATCGAACCTGATCCGAAACAAATCTCTCAAATCCTGACATCAGACGGAATCGCGCGCAGAGCGATGTCACTTAGCTCACATAATGATAACGCTCGTCCCCTTCGTTACCGTGGCAACAGTGTGTCGCGGCCGTGTGCTTCTCCCTGTGGAGACGTCGAGTGTGTCAGTCGTCTCGGGTCAGAACAGCGGATGTGAAGTTCATCAGTTAAAACAGCGGATAAATAAACCAGATCAATAACGACATCAGACTCAGAAATAAAGACGGATTCAGTGATGAGGACGTCGGAGACGCGTGAAACCGGAGTTACAGCTGATACCTTGTACTGATCCAGTTCTGATCTGATCTGACTTAGTGTTAATCTAATTACTGATCAGATCTGTTTATTGATCCAATACTAATCTAAATACTGATGTGATATAATTACTGACTCAGTATTAATCCAATTAGAGACTGATTTAGATGATCTAATTACTGATCAGCTGTAGATCTTAATCCTGATTTAATGCTGATTCAGTACTGATCTATAACTGAGGGGGTTCTCAGATGAAAAGAAAATTCATTAAATAAATAAATAAATAAACCTTGATCCAAAACTGAATCATCCTCCGTTCTCATGCTGACGCACTATTTAAACACCCGTGTCACTCAGACAAAGGGGGCGGGGCTAAACACAGAATGCCATTCTCTGCATATTAACCTGAGTAAACAAAGCAGCTTTGTGGAACATTCCAGAAAAGACGAATGCAGGGGCTGAGACCGCGTGTAGGGCTTTACGGTCCTTATTATTATTATTATTATTATTATTGTTATTATTATTATGGTTATTATGGTTATTATTATTGTTCACTGTATTCACCTGGAAACACACGGTTTATACAGAATAAGTGCTGGGACGAGGACGAGGGGGACGAGGGGGGTGGAAGGCGGGGTGTAGGGGGGGGGGGGGGTGATGCGACCTGACGTGTTTCGAGGCAGAGACATTTCTGTACCTGTTACTGTAACTAAACCACAACCACAGGATTCAGTTATATGACACACGGCTCAGACATTATGTAATATCACTGTGTGTGTGTGTGTGTGTGTGTGTGTGTGTGTGTGTTGAGGTGGCTGCGTAAGAGCCGTAGCCTGAAACTGTCACACCAGGTGAACTCGAAACACCTCTCAGAGCGATGATACATCCGGTGTTGGTGAAACAAAAGGTGCTCTGTGGAGGTGCATTCCACACACCACTGTTACTGAGCAAGAGGTGTGTGTGTGTGTGTGAGTGTGTGAGAGAGACACACATTACAGCGAGAGACAGAGGTAACCACATCAAACGCGTGGTGTAGCTCGTCTTCACGCCTGCAGCACCTTCACGTGCGCGTTTACGCGCCTACACACGCGCGCGTCCGACACTGACGTGCCCGCCAGCTTCAGGTGTCGCTGGCCTAGGGTGCCGATACTTTTAACCACCACCAACAGCGAGGGCACGCTTCATCAGACGGCGCTCACGCCGCAGCTACGCGGTCGAGGATTTCCCGTGCGTGAATCTCAGACGGCGTCCTGCAGGGGGCGCACACGGGGGACGCGTCGCAGAAACAGACAGACAGCAGCGCACTTTGACCCGCGCTGAACGTCTCACCGCGATCGAGTGTTACTACCAGTGAAGGTTAGCGCGACGAACACGGACGAGAGACGTTTAAATGTGCGTCTCTGTCTCAGTAAAGACGAAAAGAAGAAGAAAAAGACAGATGAGGAAAAGGGGAAGTGAAGAAGAGGAAGTGGAGACGTCGCACGTCCTTCTGCGTCTATAAATGCTGCAAAAAGTACATCGTAATATCAATATGATTTGGGGGATTTTTAAAAAACAAATCTCTTTACAAAATTCTACATTCAGAGTTTTTCGGAGTTTCTTGGACATGAGCTCTAAAAAGGGGGCGGAGCTAAAACAGGAGACGGCTGAAATCGGTTAAAATGTCACACTCGTGGCTCTAATGAGTCTAAAGTGTGTGTGTGTGTGTGTGTGTGTGTGTGTGTGCACTCAGGGTAAAACTTTAATATTTAACCTGAGATCATTAAATGCGTTCGGCAAGAAACCAGTGACGATGTCATTTAATTAATCAAAATAATAACAATAATAAACTAGTAGAACAGTGATGTAATTGTAGTTAAACGAGCTGCTGAGGTCTAAGAGGAATAAAACGCTCTGGTTTACCGCAGGACTCCGTCGCTGATTATTTTACCGTAATAACTTAAAGCTTTAATCTGCTTTGACGTATTTCTCGTTATTGCTGCTAATCATTATGTCGTACACGTACACTTCTATAACAACATTAAAAGGTTGTTTAATATTAAATGCGTTTCTGATCCCGTGTGGTTCTTAGACGCCTCTGTGAATAATAAAAGTGTTTCTCTTTTTCTTTAATTCAAAGTTATACTTCTTCATGCCAGGATCCACAACAAACCGGTTCATATTTTTTTCACAATTGTTCCATCGGATTCGTCAGCTGACATGAAGACGGATTTGGGTCCCCGCAGCGCGAGAATAAGCCGCCGAGCGCGCGGTGTGGATTAGGATGCGCGAAGTCAGAGCTCAGGGACGGAGCTCAGGGCTTTTAGTCAGAGAATCTGTTGGAGAACGTGGTGTGGCCGTACGCCAGCTGAAGGTCTCCGAGCACCTGCAGGGCCTCTGCCTGATTAGCAGCATCCTCTCTCTCTCTCTCTCTCTCTCTCTCTCTCTCTCTCAGCCCGGGTGTTTAGGATCGACCGGTTCACTGTAATCCATCAGCATCATGTCTGAAACCCAGCGCACTAGGAACATCAGAACGTTCTTCATAATCTCACCCTAATCCGCGCCGTTCCACCTCATGCTCTACTGTACAGGCTTAACAAGTTTCTGTTTATCGTCCTCGCTGTGTTGCGTCTTGTATGAAAACGTTCTCCGTAAGTCTATAATCACGTTAACAGAAACAGAACGTGGCGTTCTCAATACAATAAGAAACGTTCAGCATTTTTGTATTCAGCGTGTACACACACACACACACACACACACACACACACACGTGTGTTGCCGAGTCGTACTGAGGTTCTGTTCTAAATGTATACTTTTAAATTATTGATGTTTTTTTCCTACAGACACAAACTTTTGGGCGGCGCTGCATATATTAAAACTTGACAAATTTAAGATGGATGGAAATTTTTCATTTTAATCTAAAATACATAAAATAAATAAATAAAAAGAACTGCATCTGAAGTTGCTTAAAAAATACGAGAAAAATCCAAAAACAACCTAAAAAATTTAATAAGCAGAAGTAAGAAAAATTATTTTTATTATAATAATTATATATAATATACTGTATATCTAAAACAAAAATATAGAATATATATAAAATAACTATCTAAAAATAAAAATATATACTTTATGACAATATAAAAAAATAAAAATAAAATAAATAAAAAGAACTTTAAAAAATTGATTAAGGAAAAGAAAATTGTAATAAAAAAAACAAGGAAATTGTTTATGTTTATATATTTATTAAAAATTCTCAAAATGTCTGAATAAAAAGTACATTTCATTAATACCCCCCCTCCCCCCAACACCCGTTTTTGTGTTTGTCATCGGATTAATCAGATTATTTTCGACCACGCCGTGCTCATGAATGTTTCTGGACTCAGCACCGATCCCTGCAGATTTTTCTAACTTCCAAATCCCGTAATTAAAAAACAAGACTCAGGAGGGGATTAATGCTAAAGGCTGCACGCGTCTGGGGTTTAAACCTGAGCGTGTGATTCATTTAAGTCGGAGCGATCCCGCCGAGTCGGAGACGTTACATGTGTAATGATATCTCTGAACGATTTGAGATGCTAATACAGTTGTCTTGATGTTGCTAGAGATGCTAGGTGTGCGTTTTATCTCGTTACGATCCTCAACAGCGTGTCATGTTTCCTTCCTCTACTCTCTCTGTTTGTGTGTGTGTGCGTGAGAGAGAGAGAGAGAGAAGTGGGTATTAAAATGGAAGGTGCTGCTGCTTTTCCCTGCTTGTAGTATTAGAGCAGCTCCGGCATCTTTCCTTATTTAAACTCCTGTTACATCAGAACAAACAAGCACCTCGGGCGAGCGAAAGAGAGAGAGAGGGAGAGAGAGAGAGAGAGAGAGAGAGGGAGAGAGAGAGAGAGGTAAAGCTTCACGAGCAGAGCGTTTAAACAGGCATACAGATGAGGCCATGCAGCAATTAGTGAGTATTCACTATTCACGGCTCGCAGCGTTTTAATGAAACACTCACACTGCTGCTGCTGGAGGAACAGGACGCTCTACACACACACACACACACACACACACACACACACACACACATTCCCCCACAAGGGCATCACGTTTACACTCCTAACATCACATCCTTCCCTCCGATTCCACTCTACCTCTCAGGTCACAGCGTAGGAGTCCTCATTTTAATCGGGTCACATGATCACCCAGTTCACTAAAATCCTCCGCATGACTCCTGATTTTAAAAACTCCTGGTACAAGAGAACCCATAAAAGACGTCGTTTAAAGTCTCTTCCTCTAGCCCTAAGACCACGCGCTCACCTTTCGAGCAGATAAAGTCAGAACTCGGTTGCTAAGCAACCAGGAAGCACCGGCGCTGGATACCGACTAGCTGATGACCTGACGACCGCCGTGTCTGATCTGACCTTAAGAAATTAAACCTAAAAATAAACATGCAGGCTAGTTCAGAGTTCTGCGTGGTTCTGAGATACTTCCGGTTCTCAGCTCCACATTCTCTGATGTTCTGCCTGATTCGAGGTTCCATATGGTTTAGAGTTTCTTCTGGTTGTGAGAGTCCTCTTGATCTCTGAAGTTCTGTTTGGTGCAGAAGTTCTTCTGGTTCTCAGATCCCAGTGGATCGAGGTTCCATCAGGTTCATAGTTCTGTCTGTTTCAAGGTTCCATGTGGTCTGAAGGTTCTTGTAGTTCTAAGTTCTTCTGGCTGAGGGATTCTTCTGGGTCTCAGTTCCATACGGTTCAGGGTTACAACATGTACAGAGTTCCTTCTGGGTCTGAGATGCTTCTGGTTCTCAGCTCCCTGTGCTTTAAGGTTCTGTCTGATTGCATGTGGTTTAGAGTTTCTTCTGGCTCCAAATTTTCCCTTTTGTCTGGTTCCCGAGCACAGAACGCTTGTGTTCTCACTGAAAAAAGACGCACCAGACTTCGGAGGTCAAGTGTTCTCGGAAGTGATCTTAGGGCTCTAATGTGAAAACGCCCTTAAACACAGAGTGAACAGTGAAGCAGGGAGTTCCGCGTTCGAATAAGGTTAAAATAAGGTTCTTGCGATGTTCTAGAAAACGTTGGTATGGTCGTAATAACTTGTGCTAAATGTTCCTGAGTGCGAAAGCCGACATTACGGCAGCGTGTGTGTTAACATCCCAGCGTTCAGGACTGATCAGTGTAATAACACACAAGTTTAACTTTCTGATAAACCGAAGTTCTTATACACGTTCTGAATATATCGTTCTATTTCTCAGAATGGAAACAACTTAAAAAAAAAAAAGAACTGAAATAATTCAGTGACTGAATCAGATCAAAGTAAAACTTAAACTGTATAGCAAGATCAAAAACTATTTAAATAAAAAATAAGTCTCTATATGCAGCACTGCAGTTTTCCCGGAACCAGAAGCCGCGATGTTCTCAGTAACGCGACCACACAAACATCGAGAACAACTGCAGGAGGTTTTCCAGCTGGGAATGTCTGGAGCGTTTATCTCCAGCTCTAGTCCCGGTCCAGAAACTATCCGGAGGGAAAAACCACAGCTGTGAGGACGAGGAGGATGCCAGGACATGGACGCTCGAAAACAAAGCCTGTAATTTGTGTAGGGCTCGAGCTAGCATGAACCTGCCGCGGTCCTCGTAGAGCGACGGAGAGAGAGAGAGGATAATGATCAAAGGAGAAACAAGCAGAAACAAAATAATTAACTTTGTCCGTTCATGACAGGAAGCAGTTAGCGTATGTGTATATATTTATATTTACTTTTCCTTTAAGCTCCGGGGACTAAACTCACTCACACACATGGTGCTATCAGGTTATACACACCTGGCATTTGGGTAAAGATTGTGCTGCCAGTACACACACACACACACACACACACACACACATTGTCTATCAATACCCCCTTTGTAATGCAAAACTCGAGAAGCATGGCACACTTAATTGGTTTCTCAGTGCATTCTCGATTTCAAAGGCGCGGGCCAAGAGCTGAACTCAACAGGTCTCCATGCGAGTCTGTGTGAAGACGAGGAGACGCACGCACACCGCCGCGTAAAAAGAACCGCCAGACTCGTCTCCGCGCCGTAAACACTGCAGTTAGGGTGCGTTGAAAACGTTGCGTTGTAATAATGCTAAATCATGCATCTTTAACGCGCTGATTATCACACCTGATTAATTATATTACACAGGCGGCTCTCCAGGCGTGTTCCCCCGCCTCTCTTCCTCTTTTCTCTTCTCCTTCTCTTCTGTGGCCGCAGCATCTTACACTGACTCACTCGCGCTGCGGGTTCTGATGAATCATCTGAAAAATAACCGCGCGCCGCCGTACGATCATCTCACAGCACAAAGACACTAATATATAGAGTCTGAGCCGCGCTGTCACCACTCAATAAATTAGCCCGGATCCGAGGTGCGCAACAGCTGCAGAGCAACCTGTCGGGAAAGAGGATGATGAAAACATCTGTCTCCGCGGGACAAAAAACACCTAGCACCTGAGGAAAGCAACACGGGACGCTTACTGAGTTCAGGAGTACGTCTCGAAAAGTGCGACTGAGGGGTTAGGACTAGAGTCAGGGGCGGGGCTAGCGGTCGCAGAGCTCATGTCAATCAAAGACCAATTAAGGAACCAATTTTATTAGAGGTTAGAGGTTGTTCCTCTTTAGGAGGCTTTTTTACTAAATTCAGATAAGACAGAGATATTACTTATTGGCCCAAAAACCAGCACACAACAGCTTTCACAATTCAGCTTGCGCTTAGAAGGATGTACTGTTATTACCAGCTCGACAGTAAAAGACCTGGGCGTAATATTAGACAGTAACTTGTCTTTTGAAAATCACATTTCAAATATCACAAAAACAGCCTTTTTCCATCTTCGAAATATTGCTAAACTTAGGAACATCTTATCCGTATCTGATGCAGAAAAACTAGTTCATGCATTCATGACCTCCAGACTGGACTATTGTAATGCATTACTAGGTGGTTGTCCTGCATCCTCAATAAACAAGCTTCAGTTAATCCAAAATGCAGCTGCCAGGGTTCTCACTAGATCCAGAAAATATGATCATATAACCCCAATATTATCATCCCTGCACTGGCTACCTGTTCAGTTTAGAATAAATTACAAAATAGTATTACTTACATACAAGGCCTTAAATGGTTTAGCTCCCACATACCTAACCAGTCTTCTGATACGCTACAATCCACCATGCGCCTTAAGATCACAAAACTCCGGACTTCTGGTAGTTCCCAGAATTTCAAAATCTACAAAAGGGGGTAGGGCTTTTTCATATTTAGCTCCAAAGCTTTGGAATAGCCTTCCAGACAGTGTTCGGGGAGCAGACACGGTTTCTCAGTTCAAAAGTAGACTCAAGACGCATCTTTTTAATCTGGCATACACATAACTCATCCCAGTACTCATACTCCAGTACACCTATACCGAATGGCAACTACGCTAATTCTCCCCATCTGTTCTGTATTTCTCTACCCATCCCGAGGCATCAGGAGATTTTGCCAGCTTCAGTAGACAAAGGCCGACCCTGCGAGGTTCCTGAGGCGTCCAGAGAAGGACCAGCTCCAGCTGGATTCAGCTTTATGATGGTTGGAGCTACACATGCTGCTCCTGTGCTTCCAGTGATCCAGACCTCATCTGCCCTCTGCACCTACTGACTCGTCCCTATGCTGAACTGGTCTTCATGTCAATTTAAATAATTTCTGTCATATTGAATTTTCACCTGCACAACACACAATATGTTATATCATTTCTATCTGTTATCACCCAAATGAGGATGGGTTCCCTGTTGAGTCTGGTTCCTCTCAAGGTTTCTTCCTAATGCCATCTCAGGGAGTTTTTCCTTGCCACCGTCGCCGCCACCCTTGGCTTGCTCATCAGAGACATTTCATTCATTCATCTCATTATTATCTGCACATTTCTCTCACACATCCACACTTCCAATTATTTTCTTTTCTATAATTATTATTATTATTTGTTTTTATTTATTTATTTTCTATTATAATTTTATTTATTTATTTATTACTTTATATATAATTATTCTATATATATATATATATATATATATATATATAATATATAATATGTTTTTGTTTTTTGTTTTTTTTGTTGTGTGTTAAATTTCTAAAATTTTTGTGAAGCTGCTTTGAGACAATGACCATTGTTAAAAGCGCTATATAAATAAAATTGAATTGAATTGAATTGAATTTTGGAGGAGCGGGGAGTTCCGCGTACAGTCCTAACTACAGAGTGTTTCCCCGTCAGCAAACAAACATTTTGCTAATTTTTACAAAGAACTTTACATTTTTAGAAAAAGTACACGCTTTCTAAAAAGCAGGGTCATAAAATTTTTACAAAACATCACAATTTAGCATTTGTCGATCTAATACTCTTCATAGCGTGCACTAGCGGAAGCATCAGTTCCACGATGTGTTGTTTTGCAGCAGCTCATTTACACGACACTGACTCCAAAATCGCTTCTTGAAAATGGATTTTTAATTCCTATAAGTCTGCAGTCTACGCGGTAAAATGTTGCAGTTCCTTTACCAGCCTACAGGTGGTGCTCTCTAATCTATTCACACACTGACAGACAGCACAGCGCCCTATGTGGTAGGACTGAATTATTTACTAAAAAAAATCTAATAAAATGTAAAAGTTATTTATAAAACTGCGATGTTTATAGAATCGCGATACGAATCAAACGGTATGGTACGATGGTGCGATCCTCATCCCCAGTGTGGGTTAATAAATCTGAATATACGGTGAATTAGGACTGGTTTCAGGATGAGCTCGGATTTCTTGATTTTCAGTGATATTTCATTTCATTGCATCAGTTACACTTCTTCAGTTCACATTCATCTTTCGTTTTTTTCCCGTCACAATATTACCGCTAATTTTCTCCTGATTGTAAGTCCGCGCTCGTCTCTGCAGAAAACTCGAGAACATGAGATGTGTTTGGATCGTTCGGAGGTCACATGACCGTCACGTGTCATTGTGTGACCCTGAAATCCCACCATCACGTGTTATCCCATAATCCCTCTGCGCTGACTCCTTATTTACATTTAGTGAGTCACATGACCTCCGTCACATGACCATCAAACTGCACTGTTTATTCTCCTCCTAACTTTAGGTTTGTTAAAGTGAAGAACGTTCCAGAATGCTCTGTAAGATGAAACAGGTTCTGCCTTAGAACAAAGGACAGATTACGGATTGCACAGATGGAAGAGTTTTCTTTTAGAACTCGTGAGTTCTAAGCAACACGATGTCGTAAGAGTCTTTGGGTTCTAGAATGGACCCATTCTGGGTTTTGAGTTTTGTTCATGAAACACTGTCAATGGTTCTACCTGGAACTGACAGTCTGACAGTAAAACCCAATCCTGAGATGTTCTCTAAAGAATCTCCAAGCTTTCCTCGAGATATAAACCAGAGAGACGTTCCCTCTTGTGAAGGTGAACGTGGTGCCGGAGGAGAACACAAGCACTTGATGGAACACAAAATGGTGCGAACGCTAAACTCACAACCCACATAACCACGGTTACTCAGTTTTTGGAGGGTTCCGCGGTAGAGTTCCAGCGCCGCCTGTAGATCGTGGTTCCTGATAAAGCGCATCACTGTTGCATCACAATTTTTTTTTCTCCAACAAACAAACTCGATAATAAATTCAAATCTCAGCAACAGAACATCAGGAAAGACTTCAGCTCGCTAAACGTTCCGCGTGCCCGGGTAACGCGTATAACCAGACGACTCGCTAACGGTCCTGCGGTTTCAGGAAGCAACACCTGAGTGTTTTCAGCTCTCACTCTACAGAGAACCTGACCAGATTACAAAACACAAAAGACAGTGTAGGTGTCGAGAAAAGCTCAAGCACTTCACGCCCACGTCCGTCCTCCTCAAACCGAGAGACAAAGAGAGACAAAGAGAGAGAGAAAGAGAAAGAGAATCATGGAGAAGTGCTGATATATGGAAAGTCATGCTATCTTTAAAGCCTAATTTGAAACACTGATGAGACAAACAATGGAGAGCCGCACTTCAAACGCTGGACATGGAGCGTGTCTCGTTAAAAAGCCTGAGATTAGAAAAGAGCCAGAGGAGAGAGAGATCCAAAACTCTATCATTATTATTATTATTATTATTATTATTATTATGACTATCCCAGATGTCAGAACGTTTGTCTCCTGACTCGTACGAGAACGTCCCGAGCCCTCGGTCATATCAGCGGTGCGCGTAGTTAATAATAAACCCGTCCTCTATCTTCCTCCTGCTGAAATGACAGAATATTTAAAGCGGTAGTCGGTGATTGCGGCGTTGCTGATTCAGCACTCTGCGCCCACGGGACTCCAGGAGAGAGAGAGAGAGAGAGAGAGAGAGAGAGAGAGAGCGCTGGAAGCCAAAGTGTCGCTATCAGACTCGGAAGCGAACACCCACTGCACGCTCATCCAGCTCACAGAACACGTCCGTCTCAGCACATCCTCCAGCACCTCTTCCACTTCTGGACATGTTAGTGCATTAAACGCAACTTTTCCCACAACAGCCCGTCCTGAACCGCTTTCTTTTTCTTTTCCTCTCATCCTACAGCAGTCTGTAGACGTCACGTCTGATCTCCACCTGCGCCGCCCGTCTGCCTCCGGTGCATCGGCCTCCTCTCTCTTCCCAGGACTCTAATTGACACGAATATTTGTCAGACTTTCCTTTAAGGGAAAATAAAATTGTATGTTTATAATAAACAGACTAGTAAAACGGATAAACGGACTAGTAAATAGCGCTGACGTTTTCTAAAAACAACAACAACAAAAAAGAAATAGGACGAGGTTAAAGGAGTTTCACTTTTTACATAAAAAAAAAAAGTGCTCCAGATTTAATGGGAACAAAAAAAAAACCTTTGACTGAACTCGAGACGACGTGGCTTTCTCTGCGACCGTGCCTTTTTAACCCGCTGCTCTTGCACCAACAGGGGGCAGTGTAACGCACTCGGATAAAAGCGCTATCCACCCAGTTACACTTTACCTCTGACACTGGAGACTCCTTCCACAGGACGCTGCATATATCCATATACGGAACATCGTAAATTTATTACTAATCAACAAGCGCTTTAATGTAAACCTGACTACAAAATAATACATATTTATAATAACCCAAGATAAAACACATACTGTATGTAGATCTCAAGCATCAATGAACCGATGGATCAGTTACGATAAACATGTTTTCTAAAAAGAAAAAAAGGGACGGAGGAACTCGAGGTCTGGAACTCGGAGGAACGCGGCTCGATTAAAAAAATAATAAAAATGTTTTTTTAAAAAAGGACAAAAATTAATATTAATTTAAAAGCTTTGATGTCAGACTCTGATCTTTGGTGCATCAAAGGAAAAATGTGTCTCTAAACAAATCGCCTGGCTTTATTCTCTCAAACAGACGATGAGCGCGGGCCAGGACACAAACAGCATGAATTTGTGTTGGACACGGAACCCGGCTGTGGGTTTTTTAGTTGGGGTTTTTTTTGTGCATGTTTTCCGTTTGAACAATGAATTTAACCTCCGGAGAACTGAAAGGACGTTCTGGATTAGAACGAGAGCTTTAATGAGAATCGATATTTCACTGCGTTACTGACAGCGGAGACGACACACTCTGACGTATCTCCGAGCAAAACGTTTCATCGTTAACCATAAAAATCTGCAGAACAGAGGAGGGAAAAAAAAAAGAAAAAAGAAAAATCATTTCAGATGGCTGGGATTTAATTTCCTAAACGTCTCTCGTTGCAGCTGTTTGCTAATTGAGACGTTAAAAGCCTGGAAGTGACCCAGACGTGATCAGTATTCATCCCGGGGCTGAACGTGATCTCGTGCCTGTTTTATTTAGATTTGTGTTGCAGAGACACGGACGCAGCGTCTTCACGTGACTGTACGTAGCCCGAGTGTGTAATTATCTACTGGACGGAGACGGAACGTCCCCAGTGAGACTGGACATGTCGTGGGCGAATAACCATACGGGTCTCGGCATCAGACCGCGTCCCGACAGCGAGATGAGCACCAGACCGTACCGTACCACGGTCCTCCTGTAATTACATCATAGTACATCACAGTATAAATACATACGCACGTCTGTACAGTGCAAAAGACACGAAACTACAAAAGACCAAAACCTGTACTTTAGTCTGCGGCCTGTTTTCTATGATTTTATTATAGAAGCGTCGGTCTGAACAGGAAGCCGGGTTGCCAGGTCTTCGTCCTAAGAGCTATTTATTAAAATCGCAGATCAGGATGATTAAATTACAAGCTTCGTCCCGACCCGATGGCGAGCAGGAGGTTTAATTTAAAACGAGGAGGCCGGTACACACGCTCGAGACGTAAATGTTCCACCGCAAAATAACATCCTGTACTGAAAGCACTGAAGATTAAAGCTCACAGAGTCGCCGTAACGAGGTCACAGCACCGACGGATCCTAAGAGTCTGATTGGCCAGAGGGGGTGTGTGTGGGGGGGGGGGGGGGGGGGGGGTTGATTAATACCCCACTGCAGCAGCTCTGACCTTCAGTAACGTCTCATCCACACAGAGTTTATTTAACACTCGAGGAAGGAGTCTCCAGTTCCAGCCTGTTTTTGTGAATCCAGGATTCATAGTTTTATCTTTTTTTATCTTATTAGCTTTAATTACTTTACGAAAAATAATCTGCATCACACAAACATGATGTTAGATTGTTTTCCTGAGACAGCATGCAGTTTTATTTTATTAAAAACCCATTTTAAACACACACACACACACACACACACACACACATTCCACCTCATATAGTCCGTATTATTACAGGCATTGTCATTAATGAGAAATACCAGTAAGTGCAAAAGTTTGTACACCCCTATACAAACTTTCCTTTCCATGAAATTGACATGATAAAAAATGCGAACATCGCGATACTAAATAAATTTTAAAGTTAGCGCGCCTCTTAATAAACGTGATACAGCGTTGTCCACGTCCTGTAGGTCCATGTTTAACCTTCATGGCCGTCTCCAGTCTCAGGACCAGACACGGGGCGGCGTATAAACGATGGCCGACGCCTCGTTCGACTGCAGGGACGCGTACGAGTGCGTCAGGTGTTTCCATAGCAACGTGTTTGATGAGCTTAGTGACAGTTTGGCGAACATCCAGCATGCATTTGTGGGAGAAATATGAACCTGGGAACTGTGTGTGTGTGTGTGTGTGTGTGTGATAGGTAGAGATAGCAGTGTAGATCCTCAGTAGCTCTCAGGGTCCACAGCCTCTCTCTCTCTCTCTCTCTCTCTCTCGTCTGGCATCAGCACCATCCGGACCCCTCGGGACCATTTAGCCAGTGCAGGACGATCCATCAGACGAGCAAATCCTCCACACACCCTCCAGAGAGAGACAGAGAGAGAGAGAAAGTAGGAAAGAGAGGCAGCAAGAAGGAAGAGAGGGAGACGCCGAGGCCACCGCAATAACGACTTTAATTACACTAACGAGGCTGGGATTTTTGTACTTTTTTTTTTTTTTTGTGGAAAGCATTTCAGCCGTGCTATAAAACTGCATGAAAACACTTTGCGTACGAGCCGAGCGCAGACGCGCGGTTTAGAGAGAGACAAGTGAGATTTTTCCATTTATTTATTTATTCTTTACATTTTAAATGAGAAGTGTCTCTCTAACGAGCGGTAAGCGATACTTCAACGCGAGGAATAAGCAGTTAGGGGACGATCTGTGAGAAAAATAACATCTCCTCGGCTAATTACGGCCATTTGTTCGCCTCGTTCTATTAACTGTGCGATGGATAAGAAGGAGGAGGAGGAGGAGGAGACGCGCGGCTGTCTTCCTGATTTGGCAGCGTTTCAATCGCCATTACTGCGCGCTGCGTCTCGATGGAGTCTTTCCAGCTCGCTCGAGATCATCAGGGAGGCTCTTACAGTCACTCAAACACCACTCTGTGTGCCTTCATCAGCAAGTGTGTGTGTGTGTGTGTGTGTGTGTTTGGGATAAAAATCACTTCCATAATTGATTGCTTAACACCGATGCCGCGCGGTGAAGGTACAGCTCAGATCGGCGACTCTGTCGATACTTTGCTTTTAGCGCATATTTAAGTGAGCGAGCGCGCGCGGCGGAAACGGCGACTGCATTAATCGATCCGTTCTCGGCTCATCGTTACTGAAAACCAGAATAAATCAACATCAGCCGGACGTTTTTTATGATTAAGGGATTTTTTACAGCAGGTGGTGAAGCGGCGACCCGTGCGATTAATAAAATAACTGGATTTAACACCAGGTTTAAAATGTCTGACGAGGGGCTGCGTTCATCTGAAAAATAAATAATAATAAAACATTTTATACACACTGTTCCGATCCGACACGCTGGTAAACATCTGGATAAAATACAGAGGTTCCACTGCCTGTGCGCCGCCTCGGGGTTTCATCACCGAGAGAAAAATACTTTTTATTTTCTCACTCTCGTGCACATGAACTGTGATTTCACACACTCACACACTCTGACACTCACGCGCTCGCTTTGTGTCCACCAGGGTTGCCAGATCTCACTGACCAAATCCCCACCAGGCCGGACTGAAACACCGTCACTCCGGGTCAGAATATACCGTCTAGACTAGAACTCACATTATACCGTACATGTACATGATCAGTTTCACTGAAATTAACCTATTTTTTTTATTACCCACCCAGAATGATAATCAAAACTGGATTAAAGTAACTTGAATAGAAGCAGCCAGGTAGATCTAATCCACCTCCAGGGTCTGACTGGGTGGTTTTGTGGCACAACGTAGAGACAGGTTAGTTTTCATTCACTATAATTAAAAAATATACTTTCAAATATTTATTTCGATTATTAGGATAGGTTAGCACCGTGACCTCGTACCTCAAGGGTCCGGGTTCGATTCCCACCTTGGTGAGTTTCCTCCGTGTACTCCGGTTTCTCCCACAGCCCAAAGACATTCAGATTAGACTAACTGGTGTCCCAGAACTGCCTGAAGTGTGTCAGTGGGTGTGTCCATGTGTGGGCGTGTCTCCTGTGACTGATTGACACCCGGTCCAGGTTGTACCTGGGACAGGCTCCAGGCCCCCCGTAGTGCTATGGAGAATGAGTGAGACACAGGTTGTTTCCATCCTGATCCATGATTCGGGATCCGATCCATGACTTATTCGACCCGTGAGGTTTGTGATCCGTTCCACCCCAACACTTAGTTTAAGACTAAATCATAAATCCAGTTTTTAGAACATGTGGCACGTTTCTGAGGCTGTGTAGTGACATTACATCATACCCTATGCAGTGAGCGCATACACACAATGAAGAAGAAAAACCCCCTTTTATTACCCATGTGAATTTAGGATGGGGGATTTTGGTTGTATCAAGAAAAACAAACTCAAACTCAGGCTCAAGTTCAACATCCGAGTTTAAAGGAAACATTACTGGACTTTAACAGCAAAAATTATTTTTTTTTATTTAGAAATGAAAAAGTTGATCCACTGAAGATTGGCAGAACATCCAGGAATATTTCTAGCCCCGCCCACGTTCCCTGAGCCCCGTACGAAGAGGAACGAAATGTAATTAACCTCGCGCTACGACTCACTCGGGCCTGACAGCGACGTCCAGACGTGACGGACGGGTGACGCATCCCTCGTCTGGTCCACATACGCTGATAAAATCTGCCGCGGCACGCGTAGCCACACCGGGGCACGGAGCAAACATCTCCATCAGGACGGCATTAGGGCGAAATGGCCTGGAAGCCCGCGGGATTGTGGGGATTACTCCAGGGATTTAGAAAAGGGGAAATTGTGTTTTTCTTTCTCCGACACTAACAGCAGGTCTGGAAGTCTGGATGTTTCTCCGAACGCATTCTGTTACTAATCTGCACCATTTTCTCGGTTTTAGTCGCGGTTCATTTTCATCTGGCTCTTATTTACTCGTTCAAAGCATCGGCGCAGGCGTTAGCGCTTCTTTAGCGTGTTGCTGTCATCGCTAATTATACCGAGCGACATGACTGAACGCCTTACGCTCTCACAAAGTCTCAGAGGGTTTTATCCGGGATCCTCTCGCCTCACAGGAGGTCTGACTCTACACTCGACTAAACTAAACTGCCCCTAGATCAAGGGAACGAGTGAGTCCCTGGTGCCTTCACAGTGATAAAATGTCCATGTTATACGCAAATCATGTTCCCTCCACCCCGTGTTCCTGGGATAGACGACTCTAACATGCTGCGTGTTTTACGTTTTATTTAACTTGAAAGACTTTAACGCGAAATCGTGTTTTTTTTTCTTTGCTTAATTTGTCCGCGGCTAACGGGTAAAGGGGACGTGTTAGCAGAACCTGATCGCAGTCTGAAGGACATGCAGGGCCCCAGTAGGAATTCTCACTGTATTGCCAACTATTCATAGTATTCTCTCTCTCTCTCTCTCTCTCTCTCTCTCTCTCTGAAGTTTGAGGCAGTCAGGTGATTACCGCTGAGAAGGGGCTCCCATTTCAATCTTTTCCAGGTCACATGATTCCCAAATCCCGGCAGGCACCCTCTGGAACAAGGCCCTTTCCACTCACACACTCTTAATATAATCACCACTATTTTTATCATCACACACACACACACACACACACACACACACACACAGACATACACACATATCAGCAGAATCGATTTGTTGCGCGGGGCGACTATGGGCGGGGGAGGGGCGCATTTCGAGGACCCCAAAAATAACAGAACGCACGTTTGTTCTACGGTATTATTACACACATTTCATGCTAATATCTATAGATATGAACGATGTTAAACATTAGCCTGATGTCACGCCATGACCGAGCGGCCGTGCTAACTAACTAGCTCACCTGAGATGGACTTCGCTATCAGAGTCTCGCTCGCTACCTACAGTACCTCCTCACTTGTTCACCAATTTCTTTATCGTTATGAAATATTTCGTCACCATGGCAACCATCACAAACCCTTTCAGCTTAAGTGTTTAGTAAGTTTAAAGGTTCGTAGATACCATGTAACTGAGTACTGGAGGACAGAAGAAAGCAGGATTAAAAGGTTTTGATCAGAAAGGTCAAACGGTTAATGCTGTGGGTTACTGGGTCTCTGCTCAGAAGGTCATGGGTTCAAGCCCCAGCACCTCCAAGTTGCCACTGTTGAGGCCTTGAGCAAGGTGTCATAATGTCTGCTTAAATCTCCTGGTTTTACACCTTTGCTGAGCTCTGAGTTCTCCTTCTCTCTTCATCATACACACACACACACACACACACACACACACGCGCGCGCGCGGTTAGCAGAACGACCTGAGAGCGATCTGTGTGAGTGATTGATGCTCGGTGATAAACAGAGACAGAGAGAAAGAGTCCGAGAACAAATGAAGAGCGACGTGAGAGAAGTGAGATCAATTAAAGAAGAGCTCCAGCGCCCGGTGCTGACGCGCGTCACGTCTCACACGTCACGTCACGTCGACACGCGTAATTACAGCACAGAAACACACCGCGTTCACACACTCTGCACGGCGTTTACTCGTCTGCAATGGACGCAGATAATAATTTTACTTGTCAGAGCTTATAAACCATCGAAGAGAAGAAAACGATTAATCCTTCTGTTAGAGTTTCCTTCTCCATAAACCTGATTCAGCTATTTATTTAAATCTTGCCCCACCCACACCTCACTCATGGCCACGCCCACACCTCACTCATGGCCACGCCCACACCTCAATCATGGCCACGCCCACACCTCACTCATGGCCACGCCCACACCTCACTCATGGCCACGCCCACACCTCACTCATGGCCACGCCCACACCTCACTCATGGCCCCACCCACACCTCACTCATGGCCACGCCCACACCTCACTCATGGCCACGCCCACACCTCAATCATGGCCACGCCCACACCTCACTCATGGCCACGCCCACACCTCACTCATGGCCACGCCCACACCTGACGGCCGTCCTCAGGATCTGAACGCTGATGTTTTACTTTTATACAAACGCCTGCCATCGGATAGGTTTGACTTCTGGATGTTGTTTATATGCATATTATGCGAGTTAAGCTCCGCCCTGCTCCCACGTGCTGGCAGTACGTTTTCAAACCACACACACACACACACACACACACACACTAATGGGTATTTACACATGGATTGTTTTTGTTTTCAATATATATAGAATTTTAAGACAGGTGATGTAAAGACTTTGCCTATCATGCAAATTAGTTTAAAAATCAAAGTGGGCGGAGTTAAGAGTTTCTGTAAGCTTTTTTTTTTGTCATAAAGCACAAAGCAGTGAATCATGGGAAAATGAACAATGTTCAGGTTGTGATATGATCTTTCATTAGTTAGGAGTCTGGAAATTGCTTCCAATGGTAATAGTTCATCAGGTAACCACGCCCCCTTTTCTACAGTGACATCACAGAGGAAAGAGTGACACACGTCTAACGCTACGATCATTTTGGGGAGATTTGCTAGGAAAAGAAATGAGAAAGAGAGGGAGAGAAATCTTTATGTGTGTGTGTGTGTGTGTGTGTGTGTGTGTGTGTGTGTGTGTGTGTGTGTGTATGTGTGTGTGCATGTACCCAGTGCCGTCCAGTTAGCATCAAATATTATTTTCTTATGCCATCTCTGACGGAGCAGCAACACAAACCCCATTCATACCACATGGCAGACCGCTGCACTGTCTCATACACACACACACACACACACACACACACGCACACGCACACACACACGCACACGCACGCACACACACTATCCAACCGCCGGCTCCACACTTCACACTGGCTGCATTGAGCTTCATTACACAGCGTCTTTATTCATAATTCATCCCAAACGCACACACACACACACACACACATACACACACACACATACACACCAAACTCTGGCTCTCAGTAACCTTTTCCAGCTAGTTAAACGCTCCCATAAACGTGTTTTCAGTCTGAGCAGACACACCCTGCTGACAATCAACTACACACGACATGCAGCACGCGGCGGAGGCGGAGCCACGCGGCATAAAAGCGGCGCATTGTAATCAATAAACATGTAAACAACAAATTTTTTAAAATCACACACGATTAAATACTTAAAATATTTACAAAACATCGCATTCTGCTGAAAAAAAAATGATAACATGATTAATAATAAAAAGCCTAACAAGTGACATGTAAGTTATTGCGCTAATTTGAATACGTTATCATCTCCATAGTAACGGCTCATTCACAGAGACTCGAACAGCGGGAGCCTAAAATTAATAGTAGTTAAGATAAATAGATTAAAGATGTTTAATTAATCCAGCGGTTAGTCGACACCTTCTGACCAATCAGAATCCAGAACTCAACTAGAAACGTTACAATATCGTCATGACGATGATGTTTATGAAAACAGGTGAATTAGATGAGGATCAGACGTCTGACTCGCTCGGATCAGACTGTGATGAGAAGGTCAGACGTCTCCGATAGAGTCACAGACGAACGAACGAGATCCAGCAGGACGGCAATCAGAGGCGACGTCTGATCTCTGACTCGTCGCTAATTCAGGAATAATAGGGTTTTGTTCCAAAGTAATAAGCGACGTGTCCGTTATCTGTTCCAAAGCAAACAGAGCTGAGCGCGCTGATGAGGAAATGATTAGAAATATAAATCAGACAGGGCAGGAAGGATGGCGCCGAGCAAACACACACACGCCGCGCTGCACACACACCGCGCTACACACACACCGCGCTACACACATCCAGCAACACCATCACATCACCACACCTAGTGGATTTTCTACCAGACACCGCATACAGGTCGAGTGCCACGCCCGGCCGAAACTCAGCCAGACCAGCTCACGTCTACAGTCTGATCCCAGACGAGACACGACATCACTGTCTGAACCTGCTCTCAGGACGAGTCTTAACTACTACAAGAATGAAGCAAACGAATAAAGTTTGCCGCTGTTATTAAAAGTGTTTTTATTTCATGTTGTTTTTAAAAATAAAAATAAAAAGCATTTGCAGCAGGCGCGCACGATTTGATAAAAAATATCACATTGCAATTATTTTGAAAAAGATTAAGGTCAATTTAAAACGCAATTTGTAGTATTAAATGCACCAATATTTACCAATATAAAAAAACTAATATTTAAATTATTAATATATTACATGAAATGACTTCCAGCCTTTTGTGAATAAACAATCATACCCTCGGTTTCGCAATTACGATTTCTGTGCAGTTAATTGTGTGGCTCTAATTTGTAGGTATAATTTTAGAAAGTTAAGAAAAATAGTTTGTAAAAATACTAAAAAAAAAAAAAAGTAGAGGACTTAAATAAATAAATAAATAAATAAAAAGAAATTATTAAAAAAAAAGAAATAAGAAAAGGTAAGAAAAAATAAACTAATATAATTTTTATCTGTAGAAAACTTGGTTTTGGTTGGTTTAAAATGAATGATTATTTTTGGTTAGTTAAACTAAACAATAAACTATACTATACGTCAGTACAGTTAATAAACTAAACTAAAGTTTTGCAATTGTATTTAAAATAAATTTTAATAAATTAAAAAGAGTTAAAAAATATATATATATATTTATATAAATAAATATTTTAAAAAATATTTGAAATAAATGAATTAATTAAACAAACAAACAAACGAATGAATAAATATAAAACCAAACAAATTTTTAGTTTGTTTATTTTTGGCATGATTATTAAAAAAAAGTTTTTTGCTTCTTTATTCATATAAAAATGTTAAATAGTTTGTAGATTTCCTATTTAAACCAATCCTATGAACAGATCGCGTGCTGTAACAAAGCGAGCGTTGTGTATCTGACGGAGTGTGTTGTGAAGAGAGCGATCAGGATGCAGACGTTGTTACTGTACTGCACATCACTGACACGACCTACGCTTAACGCAGGTGTTTGTGGAAGGTGAAAAGGGAAAACAAAAACAAAACAACGGCGCTGATGGACCGGGCCGCTCGAGCATTACTGACAGCTGGGCGGGCTCAAGGCTTTTCCATGAAGCCGCCGGGAAAAACCACACAACAGCCTCGCACTCGGTGTCCTCGCGATACACAATAAACACAGCACGTGTCCAGGCTCACTCACACACACACACACACACACACACACACACACACACCCTGAAAACGATTGTGGAAAAACAGAACGAGCGTTCCAGTCGAGGTCAGCTCATTAGCAGAGCGCATCATGGAAATGTCGGCGATAACCATCAGCACGACGCGGAGAAGCTAATCGATAGACGGCTGCTGGAGCGCTTACGCGACAGCTGGGGAGGGACATGAAAGAGCTCGCTTGTGTCTTCAGAGGTCTCGCATGCAGGACATGTTTTCTTTACAGAACAAAACCCCACACTCGCCTCGGAGGAGGCCCAGGGGTCCAGCACATTAAAAACAAACCACACACACACACAACATCAGTGTTCTCAAGGCCACGTGTACATCTAACGCCGCTCCAGATCTCACGTGGAACGGAGGAAGCGTTAATGAGGCGCCACCCTCGGCCGAGAGCCGAGCGCTACGGCACCATGTGGAACCGATCGTCAGGTTTTCACTCGGCTCGCAT
Source organism: Channallabes apus (assembly GCA_030522415.1). Lineage (NCBI taxonomy): Eukaryota > Metazoa > Chordata > Actinopteri > Siluriformes > Clariidae > Channallabes > Channallabes apus. Next base: position 1,598,245 of record CM060121.1, read on the forward strand.
CACGCTCCGGCCTCGCCTGAGTGAGGCAAGGTTCAACACTCGGCCCGCTTTATGTTTATCTGCAAGCGAGCATCAAGAATCTGTTCATCTGAAGAAACACTGTGGACCCAAAACAATAACAAACAAACACCCATCAGCCTGATCACAATCCAATCTGTCATTCACGCAGTCTGTGGGGATTTCATTCCAGTTTAAACCAGTTTGTAACAAAAGGTGAAAACACTAACCACGCCCCTGGCCCCTTGATTAACCGTAATCAAAACAGGTTGAAGTTTCATTTTAAAACTTGCAAGAAAATGCAGAATTTTTGTGATTTATTTATATCGCCAGCAGACGCATGAAGCAAAACTAATAAAGAGGAGATTTCACTCTGAGGTTGGAGAGGACGCGGCAAAATATAGCACACAGTCGTGCTAGCAAAGACTCGCACAGCCAGGTGTGTGTGTGTGTGTGAGTTCCATCTCCCTGGAGCGTTCCTGTCTCTGAGCCGCCGGCTCCGTCACTGCACACGAGTCAGCGGCGAGATAACGAGCTAATTCTCATCTACAAACAAAGCGACTACAGGAGCAGCAATTATCAACAATATTTAACGCTCATTTGCATAAGAGTTTACATCACTCTGGAGTAAAAGAAAGATCCATAAATGAACACACGATACGTTGGAGACTCGTATCACGTCTCCTGTGTCACGTCTCAAAGTGTTACACCGAATTTCACTCCTGAAGGGTTTCAAATGTGTTTCCGTCTATTACGGACGTACAGCATGTGCAAAAAGACATGGGCAACAAAACAGACAAGCAAACAAACAATCAAACCTTTTCACTTTTAAAGGCTAAAAAGTTCAGAAGCTGATTGTGATTTAACAGGAAGTGTGGAACACGCGAGTCGCAGCTGTAAGGGTTCCTCACAGGGTTCCTTACCTACTGAAACTAGCCAGTGTTCGAATCCTAAGAGTAACATTCTCAAAAGGATCTTTATCTTCCTCCTCAGGACACACACACACACACACACACACACACCTTCCCTGTTGGTTCCACGTGTTTAAACTGAGTAACATTCTCAGACTGAAGGGTTAAAGTGTGTCTCAGTGGATCGATACGCGGTCAGACGAGGGATCTGTTCGCTCTCTGTAGTGGATTTATTCTAAGAGAACGGTCTGTTATGAGCAGCGAGTGTGGAGCAGCCCGCCTGGGCGTGTGCTCTTAGCCATTTTAAAACTCTGTTTAGGAAATACCAGGAAAACCATCGCTGCCAGCGGAGTATAATCCGTGTCTTTACCAGCGGCAGCCTGGCACACACACTCACACACACACACACACACCATGTGTTAGTAGGAACCCAGGGTCAATTTTAGCCAGATGTGAAGGATTTCTTCTCTCTGCAGTCGAGCGTCTGTCAGGTCGCAGTCTAGCCGGTCATATCCGGCTCCGTCTATAAAGGACTGTGAACATACGTGAGAAGAGAACCTACAGAGTTCCGTCTGAGATATTCAGAACTCAAAAAGGTCACCGATGTGGAAACTGCGAAACACACTGGAAACTGCGTGTCTAACAAAAGAGCAGCTTGGACAGAAGACGAGCACGAGGGACACGACGGCAAATTTCAAAATGATGCTCTGACAGATTCCCATTCACACTTTCATTTCCCATAAAAATACAGGAATTAATAATAATAATAATAATAACAATGCATAAATAAATAAACTTCTACTTTTGTTTACGTTGTTGCAAAAGGCGATTTCTTTTCTGTTCATGTTTTAACGCGGATGTGCGACCTTCGTCACCGAAATTAGGAAATTCCCTCAAGAATGCCGCAAGGTCGGATCTTCACACGAGTCGTCGTCCTCCTCTAACTCGGTCGTCCTCAAAGCAGCGCGGCAGAAAAACCCGTCCGTCACACAGGCTGAGCGAACTTCCCCTTGGCGTACGCTCAAATGAGGAACTTCCACATTTGGTTCAGGGAACGCACACGACCTAAAAAAAGCAAGCGGGACAAGCCCGAGACGTCGTGTCTTTATAAATAAGGTGACTCGGTGGAATTTCTCTGAGCTGAAAGTACAGCAGAGCGAGGCCGGGGCGCTGGTGACAAACAGACAAGGACTATCAAAAGGAAGTCTGAGACACTGCCTGTCCTCTGCCGTCGGTCCCCCGAACGCGGCCCACGCATCGAGTCTGAGATTCTGACCACAACAAAGGGAGAACGCAGAGAACACCGGAGGACCTGCCACGTTCCCAACACGGATCTGTGAAGATCTGCATTAAAACCAGCATAAACTTCTGACACTAAATACCCGTAACTGAGCAAAACCACTTTGCTGAAGGATTTAACACTGATCCTAAAACAAAGAATCCTTTAGGATGCTCGATGAAACTGAGTTGTTGTTTTATTTTGTTTCTAAATGCAACATTTATGACGTGCTGAAACGTTTACAAATATCTAATCGTTTTAAACATGCTGCTAAGTTTAAACTTTTTAAACAAAGTTTTAAAAGACCTATGAAGAGACTGCCCTTTTTTTAAACACAGCAAAAATGAAATGCTTTAAAGCCAAACAGTTTCAATTTCAACATTAAAGAGAAGAATGAAGACTGCGACTTGGCTGATATTGTCGTTGATAAAACGCTTCTGCTTCATGACATCATTAAAAGAGTTCATTATTAAAAACGATCCTTGTGACATCACTCATGGCAAAATTTAATGCCTATTTAAATAACCAAAATAAAAGAAATCAGAACTGGTCTTAGCATCGATCTAAGAGGAATTCCCGAAATCCGTTGACCTTTGTGGGGTTTTTTTGGCAAGTAGGCACTATTTTTAAAAGTTTTTAATGTTTAGTCTGTTACCTCAGGATTGTTTAGTTTGATTCTCCTGAAATACATTACAGTGCAAAAACTTTTACCCCCCCCCCCACACACACACAAATGTTTTACTGCGACAAGCTGCAAAGTGCCTGAAGATACAATTTAAAAACAGGTTGTTTGTAACACCCTCAGCAGCGACCTCATTTTCCCTCTTGTCTGTTCCAGCCACTCAGCATTCAGCATCAGCAGTATACTAATCACCGACATGATCATCTTTCATAATCTGCATCTGTTTCTCACTGGTTCAGGCCTTAAGTTAGATTATTTTTTATGCTTTAATGATTCATAGGAAGAACAAAAAAAAAAAAAACATTCCTCTGACACTGCTTAGGTACAGGGACTGGACTAAATATGACAGACAAAAATGTCCTTCATTAAGCCTGGAGAACTACAGTATTCCACAAGACTCCACTAAACATACAAGAAGGTCTGAAGGGTCAAGACCTTTTCACAGTGCTGTAAGTTAGACATAGAACACAGCCATAGAATATTCCAAGTAGAACCCATTTGAGAACCGTTAAAGAAAAAAAATCCATCCTCCGTCTCTGGTGAGTTTCTCTTAGAGGCAACAAACACATTAATTTCCCCTGAAATCATATTTAATTTCCAACAACAGCGCTTCTGAATCTTGTTTTTTTATAAACAAGTTATAACAGAACCGCTGTTGAGAATAATTAATTCCTCACTCAGCATTGGGTATGTTCCAAAATCTTTTAAATTAGCAGTCATTAAACCGATTATTAAGAAACCTGACCTCGACCCCAGTCAGTTGTCTAATTACAGGCCAATATCAAACCTCCCCTTTATCTCTAAGATTCTGGAAAAGATAGTAGCGGAGCAGCTATGCTCATATCTACATAGAAATAGCATACATGAACTGTATCAGTCAGGATTTAGGCCTCATCACAGCACAGAAACAGCACTCGTTAAAGTAGTAAATGACCTCCTATTGGCCTCTGATCAGGGTTGTGTAACTATGCTTGTATTACTCGACCTCAGTGCAGCGTTTGACACCATTGATCATGCTATTCTTCTTCACAGATTAGAAAATGTAGTACGAATTAAGGGTACAGCCCTCTCCTGGCTCAGATCCTATTTGACCGATCGTTATCAGTATGTAGACTTAAATGGTGATTATTCTGCATGTTCTCTAGTGGAGTTTGGTGTTCCACAAGGTTCAGTTTTAGGCCCACTGCTTTTTTTCCCTTTACATGCTTCCTCCGGGCGACATAATCCGTAAGCATGGTATTAGTTTTCATTGTTATGCTGACGACACACAGCTATACGTCTCATCAAAATCAGATGAGAAAATCCAGCTCACTAAAGTTGAGCAATGTGTGCAGGAAATAAGAGATTGGATGCTAATTAACTGCTTAATCTGGATAAGACAGAAGTTCTAGTCATAGGACCGCATACAGCTAGAAGTAAAATCTTAGATCACACCGTAACTTTAGATGGCCTTTCTGTTCCATCAAGTGCAACAGTAAAAGACCTCGGCGTGATTATAGATTCCAGCCTTTCATTTGAAGCTCATGTAGATAATATCACCAGGATAGCATTCTTTCACCTCAGAAATATTGCCAAGATAAGAAATATATTGTCGCTAAACGATGCAGAAAAACTAGTTCATGCTTTTATCACCTCTAGGTTGGACTATTGTAATGCCTTACTGTCTGGTTGTTCAGTTAGGTGCATAAACAAGGTTCAGCTAGTCCAGAATGCAGCAGCGAGAGTCCTCACTAGAACCAGAAGATATGAGCACATCACCCCTATCCTATCTTCACTGCATTGGCTCCCTGTGAAATTTCGCATTGATTTTAAAATACTACTCTTGACATATAAAGCATTAAATGGTCTCGCACCGCAGTATCTGAGCGAACTGCTAGTGTCTTACGATCCGCCACGCCTACTTCGATCAAAGGATGCAGGCTGCTTATCAGTACCGCGTATTATGAAAACTACAGCTGGGGGCAGAGCTTTTTCTTACAAAGCCCCAAAATTATGGAATAGTCTTCCAAATAGTGTTCGGGACTCAGACACAGTCTCAGTGTTTAAGTCTAGGCTAAAAACCTATTTATTTAGCCAAGCATTTTTATAAATAGATTTGCCATAAGGTAAAGGAGCAGATCTGGGGGACTCATGGACGTAGAGTATTATGGTGAACTGGTATGTTTAGATGCTGTCTTCCTTACTCTCATTTGATCACGACTGTGAGGTGATTGTTTGCTTTACATCTCAGTTCCCCCTCATGTCTGTGTTTCCTTCTGGCTCCTCCCTTTTAGTTATGATGTCATAGTTAGTCCTGCCGGAGTCCCTGCTTGCACTCTACAGTTAATATACATTCACATTATACATCGTATGACTATGACCATACCTAACTGCCATCTCTCCTCTTCTTCCTTTCTCCCCCTCTTTCTCTTCCATCTCTCCCCCTGTCTCCCCCTTTCACTCTTTCTCTCTCTCTCTCTGTCGAGCTACACATGTCATTCCTGAGCTGCCAGTGATCCAGACTCCCTCTGCCCTCCGGACCTGTCTGGTCCATCCTGGTGCCCCGTTTCTGGTTGGAGGTCTCGTCGCATGGATGCCCCGTGTGTCTCTTTGGGATGCGTCTGGTGCCTGGGGATGATTCTCTCTACCTAGACGGCAGTTCTGGCCTCGACTGGTGTTGGCAGCTGTTTCTCTGGGGACTTGGCAAGTCCGATAGTTCAGGACTGGAACTTTCTACAAGTCTATCTGAGTCTCCAATAACTACTGGACTCCATATTAACATCAATTAACATCAACTATTATAGCTGAACTGCTGCCACCTAACACACTGTATAAATGCAGATCATTTCCTGCTATCTGTTTCCCCCAGATGAGGATGGGTTCCCTGTTGAGTCTGGTTCCTCTCAAGGTTTCTTCCTATTACCATCTCAGGGAGTTTTTCCTTGCCACTGTCGCCCTCGGGCTTGTTCACCAGGGACTATCTGAACATTCTGATTCATACACATTCACATTCCATACAAACTTAAATAATTCTTTTGATTGTGTAAAGCTGCTTTGAGGCAATTGATAAAAGCGCTATACAAATAAAATTTAATTGAATTGTTTTTTTCTAATTCCTGAACTCCTGTGCGATGAAGGAGATTGTGAGAGCTGTGATGGATCCGCGCTCTAATCCTCCTTCTTCTCCAAGCTCTTCCAAAGGAAAATGAAATCTAATTCCAGCTCCTGGTCTATGAGCTTCTGTTTTTACAAGAACAAGAAACTCGGCAGAGGTGACAGGAGGAAGAGAGAGAGAGAGAGAGACAGGGAGAGTCAGGGGAGCGTATTACAGCCTGTCATGGATGAGAAGAAGGAAAGGTCAGCAAGCTCCGAGGTCGTTCTGAGCCAAACGCTTTCAGATTTCAACTTTCAAACTACAAGAAATCAGGCACAGAGTAGCGCTAGCGACTTTCACTAACTATTGTATCGAGTAATTAGCATGGAAAGGACGCTTTACACTCACGGATCGCGTAACCAATGCGCAAAAATCTAAACACACACCACAGTAGCAATGTATCTCACACACACACACACACACACACACACACAGATTCTCAGCATGTTATTCTACTGCAGCCCGTCATTTTATTTAACAACAAACCCGATTCAGATGAGCGATAAAAACACTGAGCGTTAGTTACCACTCTGACTCTTTCCTGAAGTGTTTTATTCCCCCGACACCGCGGCAGTTTGTCCATTACAGATTGAATTAATTAAAGAGCAAGACATCACAAGCAAGCTTTTCGTCCAGTTTCGTTCTTTTACTTAGAAACCGCAAAGAAGCGTAAACTCATCCGTCCTCAAGCAGTCGGAAAAATGTACAGCTTCTTCCACTGACACTGGAGACTCCTTCCGTGTACGTTAAAAAAACCTACAGAAAGCTGTTTCCGTTCAATAAGTTTAATATCAGCGGCGCGAGAGAGACAGGGAGAGAAAGAGACAGGGAGTGTCAGGGGAGCGTATTACATACCTGCACCATGAACATTACTGAGAATCAGTTTGTTTTTTTAACATATGTATTGTATGTTTGTATTTGAGATGGTAATATAATGCAGTTCCTCTATAATCCTATAGGTGGTGCTCTCTGAACTATTCAGCATCTACTGTACGTTTGTTTAGGATTGTAACAAAACCTGAATACAGAACTGGGATATTTATAAAATCGTGATAGTAACAGAATCGCTCCTGTGTATCGTGATGATTACGGTATCGGGCGTCACCTGGTGATTCCCCTCCCTGATAGACACAATAACGTACTGCATGTCTGAGGAGATACACACACGTGATTGTGTCTTTATGATCTATTCAGACTGATTTCATTCCCTTACAGATGAGAGACAGAGAGAGAGAGAGACATGCTATAAAGAGTACTGAGACAGTAGAGACGGTACTCTTATTGGTTCTTGAGCGTTCGGACAAACAGAAGCCAGAATTTAATATCGCTCTGATTTCCTGAACAACTTGTTCAGTCTAAACGATTTTTTTTCCCAGCGCTGTAGCGTCTGAGTTTACACAGCGATCCTGAATGAACTCCTTGAGCTCTAAAACAGTGAAGACATTGAGTGAAACATTTTGTAACACCAAACAACTGGGCGTCCTGTTGCGCCGAATATCAGCGTTTACACTCAGGAGGGTGAGTTCTCTCTGTCTGTCTCTCTCTGTCTGTCTCTCCCTCTCTCTCTCCCTCTGTCTGTCTTTCTCTCTCTCCCTTTCTCTCTGTCTCTCTCTCTCTCTGTCTCTCTCCCTCTCTCTCTCCCTCTGTCTGTCTTTCTCTCTCTCCCTTTCTCTCTGTCTCTCTCTCCCTCTTTCTCCGTCTCTCTCTCTCTGTCTCTCCCTCTGTCTCCCTTTCCAAGCCTGAGTTTAGTCTAATTACCACAAATTGCACAAAAACATCACAAACCTGCAACAGTTCTGCAGGGACACGCCAGGAGGTGAGACATTTAAGTTGTTTTTATTTTCTCACCGGAAAAACACCCGAGTGATTCTGGCACGACAGGAAATCCTGCGGAGACACGACACTGCCGGCGCTCTCTCTCCATACTCATTCTTAATTTTTCTTCTCACCTCTAATGCACAGTCGCTCTCAACAAGGGTTAACAGCGATGATATTGTTCTTTTTTACTATTATTTATTGTCCAGTCTGTCATCACCTGCACATCCTCCTGACATTTCCACTCTATACATATATATATCTCCGATAATGGACGTCATCTCCACAGCCGTTCATCCGTCACAGTACACCACGTACGTAACATAGTACATGTTAATTAGTGCTGGTAATTACGCAATGTTTCGCTCTTACGATGCCTGAATGTCACCTCAGTCACATCGGGAGACGTTCAATCATCAAACACAGAAAAACGACGTCACGCCGTCTTGTGACAAACGCACTGTATGAGTACGAAAAATAAAAATCAATACTTAATTAGAAATCTGATAAAGTTATTAAACTCGAGATGTAAAGATTCCTGCTGTGTAGAGCGCGACGATACGGCGATATAACAGCACTATCGTGATCAATTACATCTACAAATTTACTTAATGCATTTTTCCCCCAAAGTATCAACTAGAACATAATTTTTACATAATTAAATTTTCATTAATCGGTTCTCCATTCTTACGCCTAAAGACCACTCGAAGAACCATTATCTCAGCGCAGTGTGTGTATTAACCAGGTACGTTCTGCTTGGATTGGGACCCTTCTACATAGAACCCTCAAGCATACAGTTTTACCAACAAAAAAAGCTTCACTGGATAATTGAGGGTTATAGCCGTGTTATAAGAGTTTTACAATCAGACAGGGTTCTAATCCAAGTAATACTGTTTAACTGTACAATGAGTGGGTTATGAAACTATTTTGTTTAAGAACAAAATACAATAAAATTAAGTATGAATTTTCTAAAGATGTCAGAATTAACAGGATCGTGGTTGGTGGTTATAACAAGAACAAAAAGAACGAAAGAACCTGAATTTCATTAAGATCCTGAACGTGTTTCTAGTCGAACGGCATCAGGAAGGATTTTGGAGAACCATTGAGGAACCTGGGATTTTTTTTTGTGGATTAAACAGGGTAACTCCAGGAGACTGATGTGACCTAAATGAACCTGAATATTAACAAGGTTTGGAGTGAAACCGTCATTTTAAAGAGGGACTGTTTAACCCTGATGGTCCTGATGATGATGATGATGATGATGATGATAGTGATGGTGTGCGATGATGATGATGATGATGAGGACAGTTGTGTGAATTCTCCAGCAGTGTCTGGAGATGTTGTGATCTCATCATGCAGTGTAATGTGCGATGTGCGCGCAGAGCCGACGCGCGAGCTACAGAACCCGTAAAGCCCAGAGCACAGGCCGGAGAACCGAGGGAGTGAGACAGAGAGAGAGTGAGACGGTGAGAGAGTGAGACGGGTCTGATGTGCTCGGCGCTTCCACACACCGACATTCCGCCGCTCGGTTCTCCTTACCGTTTGCCGCTTGTGGCGGAGACTCGCCCTCCCCACCTGCCCCCCGCCGGCCCGCCGGTTCTCCCCGTACGCTTTGTTCTCTCCGAGCCGGTCTCTCTTCTCCCTCACTGCGCCTCCTCCTCCTCCTCCTCCTCCTCCGCCGCCGGTCGCCCCCCCGCCGGTCCCCCCGGTGTCCCCCGAGTCCAGGCTGCTGAAGTTCCACACGATGAGCGTCTGCACGAGCAGCACGGTGAGCGCGGCGATCAGCGCGGAGCGCGAGCGGCGAGCCGACTTGCGCGCGCACGCACCGCCGACCGGCATGACTGCGCCTCTGGTCCGCCTGTGTCCAGCAGTTACTCCTCCCGAGCGCGCGCTCTGTCCGTGTGAAGCCGAGCACGCAGGAGCAGCGCGTGCGCCACCGACACCGGGCTACCGGGGATATGAGGAGCCGGCGCGCGCACTGAGAGAGAGAGAGAGACACACACACACACACACACACACACACACGTCGGTGAGGGAGGGGGAAGAGACCGCGGAAGGGGGGGGCGGCGGCGGGCTTTGAGCGGGTTGCCAGAGTGTGTATAATCGTGTATCTACAGTAACAGAAATTACAGTAGAATATATTCATCGTATATTTACATTATAAGTTAAGGATTAAAGGCCTCGCTCAAGGGCCCAACAGCGGAAACATGGTGACAGTGGGATTTGAACCCAGGACCTTCTTATCAGCATCCTAACACACCTTAACCACTGACCACTGAGTCAAGTTTAATTTTAAACTAAAGTACCCAGATTCCACAAAACAGCTATATAGTGTACACACCTGCCGTGGGGGATTTTCACTACAGATCTGTATACAAATAAATAAATAAATAAATAAATAAATAAATAAATAATGAGGTGGTCACGGTGGCGTGGTGGTTGGCAGTGTCGCCTCACACCTCCAGGGTCTGGGTTCAATCCTCGCCTCGGGGACTGTGTGCATGGAGTTTGCATGTTCTCCCCGTGCTTGGTGGGTTTCCTCCGGGTACTCCGGTTTCCTCCAAAGATATGCAGGTTAGGCTAATTGGCGTTCCCAAATTGCCCGTAGTGTGTGATTGGGTGTGTGAGTGTGTGTATGTGTGTGTGCCCTGCGATGGATTGGCACCCTGTCCAGGGTGTACCCCGCCTAGTGCCCGAAGCCTCCTGGGATAGGCTCCAGGTCCCTGACAAGGAATACAGGATTAAACGGTATCGAGTGAGTGAGTGAGTGAGTGAGTGAGTGAGTGAGTGAGTGAGTGAGTGAGTGAGTAAAATAGAAGAAGAATTCTAGCTTTTATCCCTGACTGTAAAATCTCTGAGACTGGAGACTCATTCCATACATGTTACATCTGCAGGAAATTTTATCAGACCAGTTTTTTTTTTACACATCCTTGTGCACAAGCGCTTAAATATAAATCTGTGTTGCCTCATTACTGTCAGAGCTGATGTTAAATATAATGCATTAACACCTTCTGACTTCTATCACATTCGAATACATTGAGGTTTTTAGTCTTGTGTCGCTTTTGCATGTTAATATTATGTTCCTGCAATAAATTAAGTGTGCAAATGAGCTTAATTCTGTTTAATTATACTTAATTCTGTTCAAAATACTAATTTTATTGTGATTCACCGTTATTTATTTGTTTATTTATTTATTTTGTTCGACTTATATATGTGACTTAAATATGCTGATTATGAAAATAAATGTTTTAAGTATCAATGCAGTATTGCAATCTGGCAACCCTGGTTTGGAGGTGGAGTGAGAGAGAGAGAGAGAGAGAGAGAGAGAGAGAGAGAGAGCGAGCGCTCGTGCATGTAAATAAGCGCGCGGAGCCCTCACGTGGCCACGCTCGCGCACTGTGTAACGGAATGAAAGGCATTTAACAAATAAACCGTAAACAACAGCAGTAACAAAAACAACAATAATAAATAAATGTATTGATGAATTATATAAATCATCGTAATTTTTTTCAGTATTGTGTGAAACTACTATAAATGGGCATAAATTTCATTTGTTTGAACGCGTCCCTTGTTGCTATGGATACCCGCATGAAGGGGCGGGGCTAATAAAGGGGCGGGGTTAACGCGACACTCAGACATCGCTAATTGCACCTATTAATTGCGATTTAGTAGCGCTATAGAAGGAAAGGCAAATAAATCTAAATACAATAAATTCTTTATATTTGTGTACATCAGCTTTAGATCAAAGTGAAGGTTTATGACGAGGTTTTGTGGAGTTCCTGATTTTATCCAATAGGATGCGTCAAACGAGATCACGTGACGTAGAGACGGCTAATTAGCGTCACTGTTCTGTTTGAAGATAAAGGTTTCACAAAATAATAATAATATCAGAAGCAGTATTTTATTTTAAATGTAAAAGAGAAAAAAATCTGAAAGATTAAAAAATTTAAGAGAAAAAAATCAGAAAGAGAGAATAAATAAGGTTATGTGTATTGTTCCAACATTTAGTCAAATTCCTCAGCTGGAAATTTGTAAATATTCAATAAAAGCTAATGATTAATTTCTTCAGACTGATTTTTTTTACCCAGACTTTACACTTACACCTTTATGAAGTAAGACTGGAAAATTGTTTTAATTAAAAATTATGTTATTCCATTTTGTTTTATGTCCACTGTAATGATGATATTTATAATAAACCCCCAAAATTCGAGGGGGTTACGTTCCACGAGCATCCACGAACTGTGAAAACCCACAAATTTTGGACGTGGTAAAAAGAATGCTTATAAATTCCTATTTTTATAGGTTAAAACCCGAAATATTCTCCTAAAACATATTAATTTCATTTCAACTTAATACTCACTCACTCACTCACTCACTCACTCATCTTCTACACCGCTTTATCTTGTATTCAGGGTCATGGGGACCTGGAGCCTATCCGCAGGGCAAACACACACATACACACACTCACACACCCATTCACACACTATCGGCAATTTGGGAACGCCAATTAGCCTAAACTGCATATCTTTGGACTGTGGGAGGAAACCCACCAAGCATGGGGAGAACATAACCCACACAAACTCCATGCACACAGAGACGGGAATCGAGCCTGGCTGGAAATCGAACCCGGACCCTGGAAGTGCAAGGCGACAGTGCTAACCACTACACCACCGCGCCGCTTCAAACTTAATACATTAGTCTAAAAAAAAAAAAAAAACTATTGTTTAGCGTTAAAACGCATGAAAAAATAATATATTGCCATGAAAAAAGTCATAAAAATGTTGCAGAGGATATTCCGTGGTTTTCTGTGAAATTGCAGGAGTTTCCACAAACATTTACAAGTTAGGTTCGAAGGAAAAATCTGTGAACGACTGAGGCTGTGAACTCGACCTCGAGGGGATCAACTGTACTTCTTACAGTATATAACTTATGCCCTTTATTAATCTGTTTGTTTATAGGAATCTAAACAGCTTTAAACTGCTCAGGATCGCTCAGCAGCCTTATTGTTGGCTATTTTTACACGCTTTTAAAAGTTTTTTTATTAGCATGCTGCTTGTTTTTTGCTTAGCGATTTTGCTTAGCGGAAATTAGCTAGCGATGTGACAATTTGTGCTTTTTAGGTGTTCGACTCAAACTGTGTTGTGCTGAAAAGGTGAAGATTTCCTGATAAAGCTTACAAAACAGATTTGTAAAAATACGATGAAAATAAAGCGTTAAAGGCGTTGTTGGCTCACTGGTAGGTTTCGCATCTGCCATGCAGGAGGCACGGGTTCGACTCCCAACCTGGGACCAAACCCCAGCCGCTAGATGCAGTGCCGGTCTCAAGCCTGGATAAAATGGGAGGGTTGCATCAGGAAGGGCATTTGGCGTAAAATATGTGCCAAGTTGTTGTGCGGATCGGACTATCCTCAGTGGCGACCCCTCGACGGGAGCAGCCGAAAGTCCAACAACAAAAGAAATGTTTATGTAATAGTCATCATCAGTTTATAGTCATAGTAATAATCAGTTTTGGTTTATAGTGGTCAGAGGGGTGTGGGCTACCTGAGACGCTATTGGTTGTTGTGGATGTCAGCCACACCCACTTCATGAGTCTAGCAGTACGTAGTTCTTACAGAATCATTCTTACAGAAGGACGTAGCCTGGGTTAGCAAGGTTTTATGTTAGTTTTATACGTCTTTTTGATATATTGAGATCATAACACAAAGACGAATCGAACTGATAAATCTTCTGTTCTGATGCATTTTAATCACATTCAATTAAATGTTCAATTATATGATGAAGGTTTCTTTTTTTCTTTTCTTTTTTAAGAAAATCCATCTGGTGAGATGTTCAGATCATTAGAAGATTAAAATACACTACAGTTATCTTCAGGACAGATTGATATTACCTGATGAAGATGATTTATTATTATTATTATTATTATTATTATTATTATTATTATTATTATTATTATTATTATCAGACAGGGATTTGTTTCTGTATAAAACCATCTTCTGCTCGACCCTGATTTCTCTCTCAGACTCCAACATTCAGTTTAACGAAACTGAATTTTTTTTTTTTTCAAGCGAGCTGGCATTTATCTCTGTGTCATTAAACACGGTTCACCTCAGGAAAAGACGGAATGACGGATTTCAGCTCATTTTTGTGAGTCTCCTGCAGCCTAAAGAACCTGGATCGATAGCTGCTAATTGTTGGTATTAAACCATCAAACTCGGGAGAAGAATGACGACCGTGGCGAGGCGGCGAGCGCGTCTGAGCGAGACACAGCCTGCAGGGTTTTTTTTTTAATCAACACAGAGGACATCTCTCATCCCGCACATGAGGAGACTCGGTTTCCATGGGAATAAACTCGGTGTCCTTTCCTCCCCTCCGGCAGTTCAGAGACAAGAAGAAGCAGAAGAAGAAGAAGAAGAAGAAGAGAGATGGAGTGTGTCTGCGCTCGTGCTTAGGCATATCAGAATCGAGCATCGCGATGCATCAGCCCTCCACGTGTTTGTCCTTGGTGCTTGTCACACACACACACACATACACACACACGCATTGAAACGCTGCATCGCTCCGCGATTCAGCACACAAAGGTCACGATGAATTAAAGCGAGTCTGGAGACTCCAGGCCTGAGACTGAACATCACACTTTCCTATTCTCTTCCTCTGCATTATGCATCACCAGTCTTATGGAGGCGGTCCAGCGTTGTGTTCGTGCTCAGGTCAGGTTTTATTGCCATCCTGTCCACATCCACACGCAGCTGCAGGAAACCGAGAGCAAGAAACGTGACGAGGAACAAAAGATGAGGGTCTGCAGACACGCAGCGCTGATGGTCGTAAAGCAGACGAGTCAGGTATATCACAATCCACCGCGTGTCATGCTGTCGCAGTAAAACAACAAGTGTGATAAATCTGAGATGCTGTTAGTGCTTTATTCCTCTTATACTACAGCCATCTGTACATCGGTTACTATAGAAACCATCACTGTAAAAACCACAGCACATTACAACATGCAGAGTCACATACAGCTGTGCAGTGCAGCTGTGCTTCTGTCAGAGCTGCTGTTAGAGAAAATCAATCAATACCTCCTGACCAATCAGAATCCACAATTCAGGAGCTCTCTGTATCTGTGTGTGTGTGTGTGTGTGTGTGTGTGTGTAGCAGCCATTTTGTGAGATAAGAAATAATCTCATAATCAGTTGTATTGGTTGTTTTAATAGTCTGGTCTTTCGTATGCAGTTTGCAAGGTGTGTCACACACACACACACACACACACACACACACATCGCCCCCTAGTGGGCCTCACTTTTTTGGAAAAAAAAATTAATCCATTAAGAGAGAACATTGTTTTTGTGAGTAGAAGGTGAAGACGCTTTGTATGATCTGTTCCAGAGAGCAGACTGTGATGAAGCTGTGAAGATCTCTCTCTCTCTCTCTCTTTCTCTCTCTCTCTCTCTCTCTCTCTCTCTCTCCAACTCTGCATCCTTCAGCTGCCTAATAGAACGCTCTCACCCGGTTGCTAAGAGCTCGTTCTTTGCTTCCACAAGAGCTTTATGGCAGGCTCTTTCACTGTGGTCAGTGTCAGTTCGTCTGTATGTCCATCTCCACCTCCATCCCCACTTTCACCTTCATCTTCACCTTTACTTCCATCTCCACCTCTATCTTCACCTCCACCTAAATCTCCAGATTCATGTCCTCCTTCACCTTCATCTCCACCTCCATCTCCACTTTTACTTCCATCTCAATCTCCACCTCCATCTTCAGCTTCATGTCCACCTTCACCTTCATCTCGACATCTACCCTTAATCTATATCTCCGTGATCTAATCTATAACTTCCACCTCCACTTCCACTTCCACCTTTATGTCAACCTCAACCTACATCTCCACATACACCGCCCGCCACCTCCATCTCCACCTCCACCCAAATTCTATCTCCACCTCCATTTCCACTTTCACCTACATCTTCATCTCTACCTCCATCTCTACTTCCACCCCAACTCCACCTCGATATCCACCTCGATCTCCACACTGTTCCTCACTTTCCCACACTAAACACAGTGAGTATGCAAAGGTGTCACTGTGATTAGATCACCGTTACGGATCAGTGAAGCTCAGCATGTTTTTTATGCAGGTTTATATTTTCTTGTCATTTTCTTGTGAGGAACAGCTAGCATCATCCAGGTCAGCATATTTAGTTTGGCTGGTGTTTTACACCAGATGCCCTTTCCGACACAACCCTCGCTGACGTGTGCATCCACCAGTGGCTGGGGTCGGGTCCCTGACCAGGAAGTGAACCCTGGGCCACGGTGACGAACGCTCCGAATCTGAGCTACTTCCACTATTTACACTATCTACATTATTATCTTATATCTACCTTTAGAGCTATTTAAAAGTGAATAGATGTTTTTTAGTGCTTCTTAAGCGCCACACAGCTTCAGTTCATATTTATAATGTTATAACAGATGGTCTTTGCTAATGCTAACTCTAATTAAGACTCGTTAACGAGTGTAAATTATGTGGGCGGAGATTTGTTTACACCAAAGGGAGAGGAAAAAAATCTAATCTTCTGCATATAAATCCACTTCTTTAGCTATTTAAGACCTGAACAGCATACATTTCAACAAGTCTAAACCTAATACACCTTTAAAGAAGAAGTCTCGTGTCTAGCGCCATCTACGCCATCGATTTATCGCTGCAATACAAAACTATGGAGCAGGCTCTCTCTTCCCCTGACTCCGCCTTCTCTGTCGAAACCACACTGTACAGTATATCTTATTTTAGCTTCTGCTGTAAAGTTACAGATTTAAAATCAGTACATTTAGAACTTTTACATGACAACGAGCAAAGACTTTTAATAAATTTCGACTTGAAAAACGAACACGTCTTGGTTTATGAGTATCATGTATCTCTTGTGCTGAAGTATGGTGGTTAATTGTCTCCCCTGCTGCGTCTTAGTGCTCGTCTCTTACTGGTATAATCAACATCCGTGCACGCGTGTACTGTTTACTATAACACTCTGTAAACATAAATTAAAGATCTATTTTCTCTCTGTGTGTGTCAGCCTGCCGTTATGTGTGTGAGCACGTGTCATTGGACACATACACACCAGTGGCGGCTGCTAGCTTTTGAAACAGGAGAAACTCATATTAGGAGAAGCTGAGCTTCCCTGGAAGTGACGATTTTGGTGCATTTATCCAATTACTGTCCAGGTAATAGCGCTCCAGTGAAGCTGGGCAACGAGCTAGTCATGAAGTTGAACGCGTTCTAGTGCACTTTTATTAAAACCAAAATAAATACGACAGTGCAGATATTAACATTTATTTTCTGACATATCAGAGGAAGCCGAGCTTCCCTTGTAGTCTTAGAGCAGCCGCCACTGATACACACTCTCTGCTCTACACAGAAACTCTGCTCTGTCGAGATTCTTTTCAAAGGTAAAGTGCAGGTTAATTTGTTTTATTTTTACTTCACTGCATTTTGTATAAAAAAAAATAATGTATTTATTTTTTTGGGCTGTGGAATGAATAATTTGAGTTTCCATTATTACTTATGGGACAATTCAATTTGGTTTACGAGTCCAGTTCCGGAACGAATTATACTTATAATCCAAGGTTCCACTGTACAAGTTTTTTTTTGTTTGTTTGTTTTTATTATTGGAGGCAAAACTAATATTTTGCGAGTAATGTTGATGCTTTAAAGTTGATTACTTTAGAGATTTAAACACAATGAAAGAGTGTTTGGGTTCTCAGTAGCTCTTAAAAGCTAAGAACATTTAATTATCCGCTGAACTCATAAAGAACATGAGTAGAGTAGAAAGAAATCATTATTATATTTATAATATATTGCAGTTCTGTTGTTTGGCAGTTCATGTATCACACATTCATTCATTCATTCATTCATTTTCTATACCGCTTAATCCTGTGTTCAGGGTCGCGGGGGCCTGGAGCCTATCCCAGGAGACTTCGGGCACTAGGCGGGGTACACCCTGGACAGGGTGCCAATCCATCACAGGGCTACACACACATACACATACTCACACACCCAATCACACACTATACGGGCAATTTTGGAATGCCAATTAGCCTAACCTGCATATCTTTGGACTGTGGGAGGAAACCGGAGTACCCGGAGGAAACCCACCAAGCACGGGGAGAACATGCAAACTCCATGCACACAGAGACGGGAATCGAGCCTGGCCGGGGAATCGAACCGAACCGAGACCCTGGAGGTGCAAGGCGACAGTGCTAACCACTACACCACCGCGCCGCCCGACTCCAAAATCAATTTCTTTAAATTAAGACAAAACTTCATCTTTATCTGATCGACTTTTTCCATTTCTCATCTGTGATTCTCTCTCCGATTACCAAACAGGGAGTGTATTTGTCTGAGCACCAAAGAAGGACAACTTAGTGTAAACAAGGCGTCAGATACTCAACCTTACAGAATGTCATTTCTGTCTATTAATAAGTTAGACAGAGAGTTCTGCTGTACAGAAACACACACGGACACGGACATGGACTTCAACCTCTAATAATAATAATAATAATAATAATAATAATAATAATAATAATATCACTGATTACATTAAAGATCAGCAGATTATTATTAACTTTAACACTTTAACTATTTCTACAAACTCTTTAACCGTCAACGATGCGTGCTTACACTAGTAGATAAATTAAAATAAATAAATAAATAAATAAATAAATAAATTGGCCAGTTCATGGTTCTGCACACTTGCCCGTTCAGGAGTTCTCTTTCATGGTTCTTAGCGTTTTATAAAGTTCTACTTGGGATGTTTTTTTAAAAAAAGAAAACAAATTGTTTCAGACAGAATCTTTATCAGTTCCTCAAAGGGATATTTTAAATTGTACATAAATTAGTATAAATTTGCATCTACTTTGGATGTTGTTTCTGGCTTTTCTTTGTTTTTTACGAAGTCTAATGTTTTTAATGTTAATTCCAGAAGTAAATAAAGCTAGTTAGACGACTCTTAATTCCTGTAATTCATAACCCAGGTTAATGAGTGTGTGTTGTTGGTAAAGGATGAAACGGTGGTTAGTTAATGGCAGTGTTTGTTAACGTGATGATGTTTGATGTTTTAATGCTAATGTTCTCTAATTAATGCTTAGCAGAACCTTGTTAAGAACAGTATTACGTTCCAGATACGTTTTCCCCCGGCTTGTTTTAATTCCAGCACGTTCTCCAGGAGAAAGTTTCTACACATTCCAGCTCATTTACTCAGTCGGTTTATTCATTCGTAACATGAAGTGCTTTAAATCTTTGTATTGTCTGTGTCATGACGAATTGCATTCCCGTAACGTTCCACCGACGACGCTGCATACAGGAAGTCTCTGTTCATCATCCCTGTCGAAAGAACCGTGGTGTGGGAACGCCGTCCTCAGCTCCCACTCCCCCCACCACCTCCACCCCCACCTCCACCTCCACCCCCACCCCCACCTCCACCCCCACCTCCACCTCCACCTCCACCCCCACCCCCACCTCCACCTCCACCTCCACTACAGGCGTAAATCCAACAAATTTCTCCCCGAGGAACCCTTACTGCCCCACATACAACATTAGTTCACATGTGATGGATTCTTACTGTGACAAACCAATCAACCCTTGCTGGATGTGTGTGTGTGTGTGTGTGTGTGTGTGTGCGTGCTGCAAAAGCTGATTGAAGCTTAATCCTTGGTGCCATTTAAAGGGATGGATTTTGGATTAGAGAGTGAGATGAGATGAAGAATGTAGAACTTTACCAGATCTCAGAATTAATTAAGAGTCACGGCTGGTTAGGGCGAGGCGAGTCAGCGCCGCTCAGCGACCAATCAGCTGTCGAAGGCTTAAAGCATAGACTTTGTATTAAGAGCCGTCGAGGTCAGCAGGGTTCCTGGAGATGGGATTTTATTGTAGGAGATGGGATATTTATAATCTTCTACAATAAATACCTGATTCTGAACGAGCTAGTCATGAAGTTGAACGCGTTCTAGTGCACTTTTATTAAAACCAAACTAAATATGACAGTGCAGATATTAACATTTATTTTCTGACATATTAGAGGAAGTGGAGCTTCCCTTGTAGTCTTAGAGCAGCCGCCACTGATACACACTCTCTGCTCTACACAGAAACTCTGCTGTGTCGAGATTCTTTTCAAAGGTAAAGTGCAGGTTAATTTGTTTTATTTTTACTTTACAGCAGTGATTCCATTAGTGTGTCGCTCACATGAGTGTCATTAGAGATGGGATTTTTTTTTTTAAATTGCAATTCCAAAATCTTCTAAAAATATTTAGACATGTATAAAATGTTTAGATTTTTGCATTTGAGGTGGCAAAATGGTATGTAATCCTACAGGTGGCGCACTCTAAACTATTTACACATTACCAGGCAGCCCAGCATCATGTGTGGTAGAAGAAAAGTGATTCCTAAGTTTGTATAGATTAAAACCTCTCAAGAAATCTCAAAAACATTTAATATCGAATCAGGATATTTATAAAATCACAATACAAATCAAATCAACACACAGGTATCGTGATAATATCGTGTCGGGTTGTTCCTGGTGATTCCCCTCCCTATTTCCCAAACTTTTTCTTATAATCATCACCTGCATGCAGATTTTTTTAAGGAGGAGGGTCTGAAAATTTGTTTTGCAAATTTGTGTAGAATCTTTAAATCCAACGACAAAAAAATGTTGGGGATAGAAAATATGGACCAAAGAAGAAAACAGCATATTTTTTTGACATTTGCTTAAAATTTCATGTGAGGGCCGAGAGATCAATTATGTCTTATAAAATACTCTCATATATACACGACTCACAATAAGTTCGGGATATTATGAGAGACTTAGTGGATGTTATACATACAGTGTTTGTTTCACTTCAGACATTTTTGGGATCGGGAGATAATTGTATTGGGGTGTAGACACACCTGATTTTGTGTTTTCCATGTAATGGTCTCATTGTGTACAGATGTGCCCTATATTGGGGCCAATCCCAAAAAACAACCTTTTTCAATGTGGCATCAATTTCAACATTCTGTGGGTATAAAAAGCTGGTATTGTCAGTAAGTCACTCCAAGTTCATCATTAAAACAGCCATAAACACATGACGTCACTCGACGGACGAGCAGCGCCACCTGGCCATGGCGCACCTTCGGGTCGGTGGCAGGCGGTCAGATGAACTCAGTGTGAACTCAGTGTGTCTCAAAGTGTTATCACCAGACTCGCATCAAGACACAGAACTAGTGGCCGAGTTCCTGACAGACCCAGGAGTGGCGCAGTGGTAAAGCTCTCGCCCTACAGTATCATCCGGAGATCGCTGGTTCGGTTCCCGGGTGATGCTGTAACCTCTCACAAACGGAGGTCTAGATTGGCCGAGCTCTCTCAGAGGGGAGGAATGAGAGGTACTTCGTGCTCCCACATTAATCACAGCTCTACAGACCATCAGGGGCGTCTGTGAGCTCGCGCTGTGGGAGCGGATAGCGCTGTCCTCCGAGTGTGTAACGCTGCCCCCAACAGTTCGAAAAGATGCGGCCGGCTGGCGTCACGTGATTCTAGGAGAAAAACGTGATAGTCTTCGGCCCTCCCGGCTGAGTGGTAGTAGTAGCCTTGATGTGGGAGCCCCCTAGTGACGGGGAGGAATTGGACACGACTAAACTAGGGAGAAAATCGGGAATTGTGGTAGGATTGTCACAGCACGACTTCAGGAAGTTGGAGTGCCTCATATGGTCTGGCCATCAATGTCCCCTGACCTGAACCCCATAGAGCACGTCTGGGACCAGTGGAAGCAGAGACTGGATGATGACTGCGTGCATCACCTCAGAACAACATCATGAGGCTAGTGAGAAGGCGAGGCGTCGCTGTCAAGCTGTCATTGTGGCAAATGGTGGAAACACCTGCTACTGACATTGTCCATTTCTGTTATTTAGGGCTGTCCCTGTTATTGTCAAAAATTTTGGGGTAATAAACATTAAAATAATGAAAATGGTATTTCTTCTCATACATTCTTAGTAATATTAAAGGGAACTTTTACTTATTTCACTCAAATTCAAAGCAAATTGGAAAAGCACTCGTGTAAATAACAGTATCCCTAACTTATTGTAAGTAGTGTATATATTTACTGTAGTTATTTTTTTTAGGTTGACTGGAAAGAGGTGATGTGCTGTTAAAATTGTTTAAAAATCTTTTTTATATTCTCATTTTTAGGGTCATATTTACATGAATAAATGTCCTTTATTTAAAAAAAATACATATTTTTTCATATATTTATCATATGGCATTCATATACACACAATTATGGGGAAATAAAAAATGAAGCTGTTGAACAACGTGTGATCATTATAAATACAACATGAATAGAAAAACATTTTTGTCACATTTATAAATAGCACATTATTCACCGCTGATGCAACTGTGTGAGTCTGGTTCCTCTCAGCGTTTCCTTCTCACGTAGATTTTAACACGGAAGTGTTTCCTCTCCAAAATGTCGCCGTCTGTCACCAACATCTACATCCGGATTGTCTGTAAAGCTGCTATTGTTTAAACATGCTATATAAATAGTGTGTGTGTGTGTGTGTGTGTGTGTGTGTGTGTGTGTGTGTGTGTGTGTGTGTGGATGATCAGAGGAAGTGAGAGCAGAAAAAACAAACAGATGAAGGTCGATCCACACACTGCAGCGAGTCATTAGGACAGAAACTCAGAGTGTGTTGGACTTCAGTGTTCATGATTTCAGTGGAGAGAGAGAGAGAGAGAGACAGAGAGAGAGAGAGAGAGAGAGAGAGAGAGAGACAGAGAGAGAGACGAGAGAGAGAGAGAGAGAGAGAGAGAGACAGAGAGAGAGAGACAGAGACAGAGAGAGAGAGAGAGACAGAGAGAGAGAGAGAGAGAGAGAGACGGCCTCAGGACGTCATGCGGCTTTTCACATGCTTTTCAATAATACACTGACGTTTAAGACTCATTAAACATCCAGCAACAGGAGATTATACTGTTATAAAGTCCAGATAGGATTCATCACTAGTGACCTGAAATCAGTTTCCCTCCCAGTCGAACACAGACGCCGACGCCGAGCTCCTGCGACCGAGATCCTGACACGTGTCATAACTCAGGGTGCCATAATTTATGAGTGAGGGTGGGCGAACGGAGCTGGACACCACCTTTCACGGCCCTGAACCTGACCTTGACCTCACACTCTCATCCATCACACAGCACTCATCTGTCAGCTCTCACAGACACACACACACACACACACACACACACACACACACACACAGCCTCCTGCACTCTCGAGTCATTTTTAGCCGCGTATTGACCGCATGAATAATTAATACTCTGTTAATTTACCTCTACAAATTGTTTCCTCTCTTGCTCATCTTACGCATGACTTTACAATGACTTTATCATCCCGTCTCCTGCTCCTCCTCCTCCTCCTCTCTGGCTCTGTGCCAAACCACACTAATCATAACAGAATAAACTCCAAACTGTTTTTTATTTTTAATAACAAATGAAGCTCTGGCAGTTACGGTTTAATATCGTTACGTGAAGGTCGGGTATTTCCCACATCCGTCATCGCTCCACACTCTCTCTCTCTCTCTCTCTCTCTCTCTCTCTCTCCGTCCTGACACACGCCAGCTGGTGGAGGATCACCTCGCTCGGGCCGTCCTCAGGGACGAGGCCTCGACACGGCTATTCATTTTTTTCCCTCTCAGAGTGCACCTGCGGAGGCGCCGCGCCCGGCCTGAGCTCGCCCCGGACCTCGTTAGAGAGGTAAAAATAGGAGCGTGAAGGGGAACGGCGCCGACCGAACCCGCGTCCCAGGAGCGCCGCGGTTCAACAAAGCAGGTTAGAGCGATTAAACATGCGTCAGCTGTCTGCACTTATTAACGTTCATACCTCTGAGAGAGAGAGAGAGAGAGACAGACAGCGAGAGATACACAGAGAGACAGACAGAAAGAGAGAGACACAGAGAGAGACAGACAGACAGACAGACAGAAAGAGAGAGACACAGAGATAGAGAGAGAGAGACAGACAGACAGACAGACAGACAGACAGAAAGAGAGAGACACAGAGAGACAGACAGAAAGAGAGAGACACAGAGAGAGACAGACAGACAGACAGACAGACAGAAAGAGAGAGACACAGAGAGAGAGAGAGAGAGAGACAGACAGACAGAAAGAGAGAGACACAGAGAGAGAGAGAGAGAGAGAGAGACAGACAGACAGACAGACAGAAAGAGAGAGACACAGAGAGAGAGCGAGAGAGAGAGAGACAGACAGACAGACAGACAGAGAGAGAGGTTTTTGAGGTTTTAAACTCACTTTATTGTAACAAATTAAGGAAGTGACTATTACACTTTATATGTGTCAGGAAGGGCATCCGGCGTAAAACCTCTGTGACGACCCCTCACCTGGAGCAGCCGAAAGACCAACAACAACTATTTTACATTTCATATATACTGTATACAGGTCCTTATTGTGATAAAGTTCATTATTTTCTGTAATGTACTGATAAACATTAGACTTTCATATATTTTAGATTCATTACACACAAACTGAAGTAGTTCAAGCCTTTTATTGTTTTAATATTGATGATTGTGGCATACAGCTCATGAAAATCCAAAATCCCTATCTCAAAAAATTAGCATATCATGAAAAGGTTCTCTAAACGAGCTATTAACCTAATCATCTGAATCAGCTAATTAACTCTAAACACCTGCAAAAGATTCCTGAGGCTTTTAAAAACTCCCAGCCTGGTTCATTACTCAAAACCGCAATCATGGGTAAGACTGCCGACCTGACTGCTGTCCAGAAGGCCATCATTGACACCCTCAAGCAAGAGGGTAAGACACAGAAAGACATTTCTGAACGAGTAGGCTGTTCCCAGAGTGCTGTATCAAGGCACCTCAGTGGGAAGTCTGTGGGAAGGAAAAAGTGTGGCAGAAAACGCTGCACAACGAGAAGAGGTGACCGGGCCCTGAGGAAGATTGTGGAGAAGGACCGATTCCAGACCTTGGGGGACCTGCGGAAGCAGTGGACTGAGTCTGGAGTAGAAACATCCAGAGCCACCGTGTACAGGCGTGTGCAGGAAATGGGCTACAGGTTGCAAATTTTGCATGTCATTGGGAAATCAAGGTGCCAGAGTCTGGAGGAAGACTGGGGAGAGGGAAATGCCAAAATGCCTGAAGTCCAGTGTCAAGTACCCACAGTCAGTGATGGTCTGGGGTGCCATGTCAGCTGCTGGTGTTGGTCCACTGTGTTTTATCAAGGGCAGGGTCAATGCAGCTAGCTATCAGGAGATTTTGGAGCACTTCATGCTTCCATCTGCTGAAAAGCTTTATGGAGATGAAGATTTCATTTTTCAGCACGACCTGGCACCTGCTCACAGTGCCACAACCACTGGTAAATGGTTTACTGACCATGGTATTACTGTGCTCAATTGGCCTGCCAACTCTCCTGACCTGAACCCCATAGAGAATCTGTGGGATATTGTGAAGAGAAAGTTGAGAGACACAAGACACAAGAATCTGCAAAAGGATTCCCGATCAAGTATTGAGTGCAGAACTGAACATAATTATTTGAAGGTTGACTTTTTTTGTATTAAAAACACTTTTCTTTTATTGGTCGGATGAAATATGCAAATTTTTTGAGATAGGGATTTTGGGTTTTCATGAGCTGTATGCTACAATCATCAATATTAAAACAATAAAAGGCTTGAACTACTTCAGTTTGTGTGTAATGAATCTAAAATATATGAAAGTCTAATGTTTATCAGTACATTACAGAAAATAATGAACTTTATCACATTATGCAAATTTTTTTAGAAGGACCTGTATATACTGCGTTCCAAATTATTACGCAAATAAATTATCTTTCCCTGATTTCCATAATTAGTCAATGCAAATGACAGTCAGTATACTTTTCTAGTCATCAACTATTAGGGTATAATATGAATTTTATTGAACAAACAAAAATTAATTGAATAAATAAAAATGCACTGTTCCGAATGATTATGCACAACAGAGTTAAAACATTTTATAGGTTGTAAAGAACTGAAAATAGGCTTTTGTTGAATTTGCAGCATTATGAGGTCATATTTAAAGAAATCTAAAACTATTTCAATCAAAAACATCCTAACAGGTCATGTTACATCTTAACATAGGACCTGTTCTTTGATATCACCTTCACAATTCTTACATCCATTGAACTTGTGAGTTTTTGGACAGTTTCTACTTGAATTTCTTTGCAGGATGTCAGAATAGCCTCCCAGAGCTGCTGTTTTGATGTGAACCGCCTCCCACTCTCATAGATCTTTTGATTGAGGATTCTCCAAAGGTTCTCAATGGGGTTTAGGTCAGGGGAGGATGGTGGCCACACCATGAGTTTCTCATCTTTTATTCCCATAGCAGCCAATGACACAGAGGTATTCTTTGCAGCATGAGATGGTGCATTGTCGTGCATGAAGATGATTTTGCTACGGAAGCCACAATTCTTCTTTTTGTACAATGGAAAAATGTGGTCAGTCAATATACTTTGCAGAGGTCATTTCCACACCTTCAGGGACCCTAAAGTGGCCTACCAGCTCTCTCCCCATGATTCTGGCCCAAAACATGACTCTACCACCTCCTTGTTGACTGTGCAGCCTTGTTGGGACATGGTGTCCACCCACCAACCATCCACTAGTCCATCCATCTGGACCATCCAGGGTTGCACGACACTGATCACTGTGCTCTGGGGCACCGAATCGGCTGAACACCTCATCCACCAGCACTCGAGCCATGGTGGAAGCGCTCTGGTCAGGCACAGCAAAAGCCTCCGGCCACTTGAAGTCATTAGGACAGAAACTCAGAGTGAAGTAGTCCATGACTACCAGCACATAGCGGTTACCACGATCGGAAACCTCTAGTCCTAGGTGAGCGACTGTGGTATAATCCGGTCTCAGGCCCGCTTTAACCCAACCCAGTACCTTATGCAGGACCGGATCATTCTCCTGCTCGGCAATGAGCTGTCCAGCTGTGGCACAGGCGAAGCGAATGTGGATGATGCTCTAGACGAGGCAGTAACTCGGCTGCGTGGGGGGGATCTTCTGGATCAATGGTTTCGGGGGTTGGTCTACGTCACAACCGCACACGCGCTCTTCAACCCGCTCACAGTACCAACAACGTGCTTTGCTGCACGGCTGGTTGGATAATGCATCGGCGTTAGCGTGTAATTTTCCGGCTCAGTGTTGAATGGTGAAGTTGTAGTCTTGTAACCGCTCTGTGATCATGGCGAAGTCTTTTACGAACCAGTGGTAGTAAGAGGCTAGACTGAGGAAAGTCCGTAGCGGCGACACATTTACCAGTTCGGGCCAATTCTTTACTGCAGCAATTTGGCTGGATCGGAGGAAATCCCTTTATAACTGATCACGTGACCCAGAAAAACGGTCTCTTGCCGCAACATCTGGAACTTTTTGGGGTTAAGCCGCAAATTTGCCCGCCGGATAACCAGAAAGACTTCCCTTAGGTTAGCTAATGCTCCTGCCGTGCACCAGCAAGTTGTCCAAGTAAACTACACAACGGTTACGGGGGACACAGGCAAGGACTCTCTCAAAAGTGGCTGGACCATTACATAGACCGAAAGACATACGCCGAAATTGCCACAGCCCCTGCCCAATTGAGAATGCGGTTTTAGGTTGTGCTTCCGGGGCGAGCTCTACCTGCCAGTACCCGCTACGCATATCCAGTGAGCTAAAACAAGCCGAGCCCGCAACATGTTCTAGGGCATCATCTATCCGCGGCAATGGATAAGAGTCCTTGTTTAAACGCCGGTAATCGACACAAAACCACCAAGAATTGTCCTTTTTTCGCACGAGCACAACCGGTGAAGACCATAGTCCGAACGCCGGCTCAATGACGCCCGATTCGGCCATCTCACGCAGCTTCTGTTCGGCGACAGCGTGTTTAAGTAATGGAAGGCGTCTCTAATTTGTGGAGGCATGACTTCAAAGTGTCGATCTGTGTTTGACTCAACTTCGCACTACTGTGCTGCAAAAGCTCGCCCAGTATACTCGCTCGGTCCGCTACCGGATGTTTACATGGCGCGACCACCGGAAGTTCCGCCCCAGGTGTGTGCTGTGTGCTGATAAAATGTCTGGCTGTTGTTTACGTATTGGCTAACCCGAAGTTACCATGCAGAGTTCCGTCATTTAAGTCTAGCACCGCACCCCATTTTTCTAAAATGTCCAACCCCAAAATGCAGTCATCCTCGATGTTTCCCACAAAGCATTCATGAATGTTGCAATGGTAGTCCTGAGGTCCCGTACCTCAGCGTTGCCACGAAACCTCGGAGGCTTGTTCATTGCCCGACGGTTAGCCCTGTCCCCGGATAGGTTCACCTACCGAGTGCCCGAGCTGCGGGCGGTCACTCGGCTCTTTCGCAGTGATGTTTTGCCATTATGGGTTCAGTGCGCTCTCCCTCGCGTAGAACTACGCGACGAGCTAGCTCTAGCGAGCACGTCTCGTCTCTTCTTCTCCTGGGTTTTACTGTATTGTTGTCTTTGGGTGTCGGTGGTGGTGTGCAGGTCTGGGGTTCCTGTGCCTGACTACTGTACACGAGTCGGGGTGTTTACTCGCGCTGTGGCGGTGGTTGGGTCAGCGTCGGGTGCGGTGTGTGTCTCTGTGGTGGCGGTGTGTGTGTGACTGACCTCCGTGATTGCTGGCTCGGGTGTGTCGCTGAGGCCCGCGGCGGACTCGGACTCCTCTGTGTTTTCCGGCTGGCTGTCCTTGCGCTGCTGCCGCTGTTTTCCGGCCGAGTCACCCCCCGAGCTCCCCAGCTACGCGGCTCCGTTTGGACAGTTCAGCCTTTTGTGTCCGACATCCCCGCACTCAAAACACCTCAACGGCTTTGTTGTAGCGAAAGCAATGTAGCTGCTGCTGTTCCCCGCTTTACACTTAGTGTGCCTTCCTGGTTAGTTAAAACCATCAAGACCTGTCTCCGGAAGGACAGGACGTGCTTCATGCTGGAGCTTTTACACCCGAGCGGGATGGCTCTCATGGGGCTGACGAACCCCCCGAATCGGGCCAGCTCCCTCATGATCACCTCGTCCTGTATAAACGGGGGCACGTTTGATATCACCTCTCTTGTCGCGGGGGCAGACAGAGGGGTGACCTGGACCACAGATCCACCACCAGGAGGCTGAGTAGATGTTCTCACACCCGACCTCCTCTTCCACCGCTAACAGTACCTCCTCCACCAGTACCCCATTGTCCGGGACACACCTGACGCCATTCCGGAGAGACAAACTTTCCCCACCAGCTTCAGAGGCCATGGTGCCCCGCTCACTCTCTCTCTCTCTCTCTCTCACTTTAAACTTTATACTTTTTTAAGTGGATAACATTCACTCATTAAAGAAAAAGAAAAACAAATAAATAAATAAACAGTCTTCCGTGAACTTGCCA